>VZSC01016180.1:392641-459751 GCA_013398225.1 Steatornis caripensis | reverse complement strand
GCCTCACCAGGGCAGAGTAGAGGGGGAGGATCACCTCCCTCGACCTGCTGGCCTGGCTGTATTACTCCACAGTCGCGTGGTTTGTTGCTTTCTTTTCTTTTTGCTCCCATCCTGTGTTTGTACTGTTAAGATGTCTTTACACTGCACATAGAAAGTTTAAATTTAGGAAAGGGTAGCCTTGCAGCAAACAGTACTGGAGCCTTCTGTTATCGTTGACCAGCTCTGTTAGCACACACGCTGGTTTCAGAGCCTTTAATTTCTATAGTCCGTCTGGGACAGAAAATTAAGTATGAGCTTCTGCTCAGGCCTTCCAGTTCTTATGTTTGTATTGAAAATTTTCACAACATTTCCCCTCCCTACCCCCAACGACCTAATTCTGAACCAAGGGGTCACTAGGAGTATTTTAGTGTTTGTTTCATACAAAACTTTTCAGTACAGATCGCTTGGAGGAAGGTCAGCAAACGAGTGTGAGTTGCCAGGTTTCCTGTGTCACATCACTGTCAAAACCGAGGCTTAAAAAAACTCCTGCAAGTGTCATCACACTTAGGTAAAGGACAAAAATCAGGATTTCTTTTTCAGAGAGTTTTCCCTCAACTTCAACTCACTGAATTAGCAGTGACTGGAGGTAAAAGAGCTTGGTGCGAGAGCGAATTATTTGTTTAACCTTTTCCGTGCATTTGAAGGAATTTTTTTCGTAACTGCCATGTAATTTATGGGATTGCGGAGGAGAGAGTTGTGAGATAATCCATTTCGCTGAGATAGTGTATATCGAAGAACTTCGGTCTTTATGTGAAAGAATAATGGTTGAGAAATGAGACTTACATTGCTGCACTCTTGAGAGACTATAATGAAATTTAAAATAAATGACAATGAAATAATGTTAAATCAAGGAAATTCTCAGCGACAGTTAAGCCTTAAACCATTAGTCAGGTGTGCTTTAGTGATTGTTTTAAATACCAGATTGACATTAATCAGAATTTGAATTTCCTATTTTTTTTTTTGTCTTTTTTTTGCGGGGGGAATCCAATACTCTGAATGAATACTCTTGAAGAAGATTTATTTCTTGTACTCCACTTCCGTGTGACTGAGGTGCATGTGTAGTTGATAGATACCTTATATTTTTAAGAGAACAAGGGTAGTTTCTCACTATCTCTTCTGCTCTGCTCTCCGTGTGTTTTCAGGAGTCCAAGATGAGGTGAGAAGCACATTCTCTTGTGCACTGCAGGATTCCTAGCTACTTTAAATGACAGTTTTAAATTAGTGCCTTTGCTGTCATTTTCCTTTGTTCCTTTCCATCATCCATTTCAGTGGTGAAACTTGACTTGGTGTGTATTGCCATCTAATAATGACTTGCCTTAGGAGCTGTCTGGCCATGTGCCGTGAGCAATCAAAGTGTCATTACTTGATCATGATATGTAAGTTGCCATATCTCATTGCAGCGTTAAGGAAATTTCAGAGGGTAAAGAAGGAGGAGAAATAGGAACATACAGGGAGAGAGAGAAGGTGCACCCTGGAAAAGAAGTAACTGTTGGTTTTGGAATTAGGCTTGTGTTCCTCACGTTGGACAAAAATAGCCCATAATAGTTCGGAAAGTGTAACGATGTACGTTTTTAATTTATCAAGCTGAGTTGAGATAGTTAAGATAAGAAAGGAGGCTTTTGTTTTCAGAAGCGCTGCGTGCCCCTCACAGCCCAAACCTTTGAGCAGCGCGGCTACGGGGAGGCTGGTCCCTGCCCAGGTAGCAGATTCCCATACTGACAAGTCGCTGCTTTCTTTAGCCTGAGTGTTACAGTCAGAAAATAAAATGGAAGACCAAACTGTCACGCAGAGCCGCTCTAAAGCTGATTGCATCTGGGAAATACTGGAGAAAACTCAGGAACCTGGCTTGCTTAAGTGGTTTTGTAAATCCTATCCAACTGTCTAATTCTGCGTCTATAAGCATGCAGTTACTCTTATTTTTAATCTGGCTGTCAGACCAGCAATTTATTTCACAAACTGTCACATAACATGTCTGTTTCACACTTTAAGAAGAAATATATGGGTAAGTAAATCTTTGTAACTCATGCAAACATTGTTTTTGTCTTTTGCTGCAGTAAAAAGGCTTTGCACAGCAGTGGATGAGGATACAGGGCCAGGAGCATAGAATAAGATTTCTCCGAAACTCACATTAACTAACATCATGCGCACTGAGTTAATGGAATCTTGTCGTCACCTGTAAAGTTGCTGTCAGCAAACATCTGGGTTGCATTGAACTTCCCAATAAACTGTGTTAAAATTGACAGGGCACATAAGAGTTTGTATGTGAAACGCTGGGACGAGAGCTGTGAGAATCGTGGTGTTCTCCAGACTGTCATCTCAAAGAATTAAAATAGCCTCAAGAGGGAGATGAGCTCTTTCCGTAGAACTGGACTTGACTTTGGCAATTCAGCACATTTATTAAAAAAATAATAATCTAAATAAAATCAAATCACTGAAAAAATGTCAAAGACTTAACTTTGGCACAAGACAAAGGAAAGGAACTTTGTCTTCAATTTCCCTGAGCATCTACAGCACGCTGAATATAGCATGCTGAAGCTTTGCAGAGCGCACTGTGTCATTGTGAATGTTAGGCCTAGATTAAAAAGCAATTAATCTGCTTGGTCTTCTTCCATGCTATGAACTTGTTGCTAGCGTACAAGTTGTGAATGCATTGTTGGTCCTGGGCTCTTACGTAGGTGGCACGATGGGCATTGCAGTTAAGTGATATAGACAAATTACAAGGAGTTATTTTTCATAAGGAACAATTGCCCCACTCTACTGTATTTTGTTGTATTTTTATGGCCATAAATAATTGAAAAATCTCCAAAGGTCCCTTCCAACCTCAGTTGTTCTGTGATTCTGGGGAAAAGCATACTTCAGACTTAATTTCTCAAGCATTTTCTATTAGCACCTCTGTACGCTGTAAAGTTAGTTGAGGATCTTCACTATTAAACCTCTGTTGTTTCTGTATCGCTGTTTTTGTGATGTGGTCTTCGTAGTGATTAAGAAGCAGTTGTGTGTCTGCCTCCCATCATTGCTGTCACGGAGACAGAGGATCGGCTTACTGGGATTGGGAACAGCACTGGGGTTTAAGGGAAGGGCCCAGGCTCTGGAAAGGACTAGGGTGTGACGCTGGAGCGGCACTGAAGCACCAACAGGGTGTGAGTTGTTAATCCAGTACTATGGCCAAAGTTACTTGTGAAACGAAAATGTTCAAATTCCATTGATTTAAAATTCAGTGTTTAAACATCAGCGGTGTTTTGCTCGGGAAAATGCTTTCTATCAGCAAAGAAGGGACATAGTAGAGAGCGGCTGAGGTGCGAGGCCTTCTGTGCTTTTCCGATAAAAATTGGGTACACGTGATAGCCTTTAAAATAAGCTTCTGGCTATCTTCTGCTGCGTTTGCCCTACTTCAGGTGATGACACGCCCTACATTAATTTTTGAAAAGTCCAAGATGTTGACATGAGATGTGCTGTTTGTTGATAGAGGAAGAGGGCAAAAGGTTTTGGTGTTTTGGAGATGCACGGACCGATACGGTGCAAACGTGACTTCCATCCTTATTTCACTGAAATGAACAAGGCTGTTCTTTTGGCAGGAAGGCTGCTTTTGTCTAAAGGCATGAATCCGTTTTTTTCCCTCCAGATTTGACTGTTCTGGCAGGAGTAATACAAAGGCTGTGCACAGTATCTCAACCTCTGCTACTTTGTGGGTGTTATATGAATTTTAAAAATCGTGATGTGTTTCAGAATCATTGATTTCCTCCTTCTAAAGGCATTCTATAGCCTTGCTCCACCTTGCTAGGTTTCAGTTTTACCTAATTTTCCTGCCATGGTGCTTCTGAGTATCTGTCTGACACTTTCAGTTTCTCTGCTGCATTGGTCCCTGTCTCTCATCCCTCAGAGATATGAGGAGGTGCGAATTAAGTCCTCACTGCCCACCACAGTCATTTGGAATTCTTTGTCCTTGCCACCTGATTTTCCTCAAAATACATTTATTTACATTAAATCCTGGTCTTTCCAGCTATTTTTCTCCCGTGGCTTTGACTGCTAATGGATTCAATTTCTGTAAATCATCTTGCCTCTATTAAAAAGTATCGCATATTGGGGGCGCAGGCCTGATGCGTACTGCTGCCTCTGGGCAGGGTGGGAAATAGTGTACAGAGAATATCCACCCAACAGGGTCTGCCGCTCGTTAATGAACGGGGAAATTTTCTCTTCTTTGTACCCGATGCCCCAGAGGTAATTATCCCTCCTTATTTCAGTCACTTTCAGTCTACTGCATTTGAAAAACTGGGATCTTAACAGTGAGTTTGAAAAAGACATTTCTAACGCTTTTAACAATGTTACTTCAGTAAAAGAGAACCAACCAGATGGCTAGCAGTTGCAAATGTAGGCGTTGCTTTCTTTAAAATGCTTTCAGTCATGTGAGCAGCTTCTGTCTCTCCGTTCCCTCCAGAGTAGAAATAGTCTTTTCCTGCTTTATTGTACGTGAGGCAGGTGTCCCGACTGGGAGCGGGGTCCTCGCAGAGCAGTGTTACTGCTGTGGAGACCAAACCTTCAGCGCCTACTGTGCCCTTTCTCAAAAAAACCCAAGAAAAAAACCCCAAACCAAGACAAAAACCCCACAACACCCCCAAAACCAGGTAGTGTGCCAGCTGTAAGAGGACACAGGAAAGAACAGAGCATGGCCACTGAGAGTGGAGCAGGAAAATCTGCCATGGCAGCTCCTGTATAAGCTGTGAGGCAGAGGCTTTCACCATCTTTATTTAAGTGTTTGGGAGGCGGGAGAACTGTGGTTCTCAGAGGTGATGGCCGGGGCCAGGCTGGTTTCTGCCTGCTCCAGCCCTTCTCTTCCATTCCTCCCCAGTATTTATCTACGTATTCACTTAAACATGCTAGTATTAAAACTCAGTGTAGTTGTGTTTTATTTTGAAATACCAGAAAGACCAGAAATTAAAGCAATGGCAGCTGTCTGTTGTAGGACCAGGAGACATAAACACGGCTGCATATAGAGTCCTGCAGTCACTTTTGCCTGCCCCCCCGCTCCCCGACATACTTTTTTTCAGCTCACTGAATGTCATTTGCGCCTGTGCACAGAACAGGTGTCTCTTGTGAACTTGTTAAATAAACTGAATTAAAAAAAAAGATACTGATGTCAGTTTACACAGGTGCAGACATCATTCAGGAGAATGCTATTTGCACACAAACACACTACTGTTTACTGTCTGCGCTGCAATCAGAGCAGTGCCAGAAGGGCACTGAAGCAAGATGGAGCACGGTTTGCTTTGCTGCTGTCGATTGATGTGAACTTTTCATGAAGTTCCCCTTCGGTGGGCAGAGAGTCCTTTTTGCTCCATGAAGCATTAAAAAGTGCTCTTTCAAAGAGTACCTCAGAGGAAAGCAGAAGCCGTTTCTAATCATGATATGTGAAATGGAATAGAAAATGTGTCTGTGTGACTCTTCTTGGTTTTGCTTGGTAGCTTAGCAGGAACTTTGTATTTGATCTTGTTTGGTTTTTTCCCTCCACGCCGTGTTACGGCTTATCTGGGGCAGCCCATGCTAGGAACGACACAGTTAACTTGCAGCACGTGTCAACGTGTGACAATGCCCACGGGTTATCTTTGAGACAGCCCTGCCAACGCTGAGAAAAACGAATACCTGCAGATGGCCCATGAGCAAAGGAGCACCGAGGTGGGTTATTGCCCCACCGTCACAGCCCTCTTGAGCCGATCAGAGGCTCGTCCACTCCCCAATACAGCAACGAGTGCAGCTTGTGCGTTTAAACAGGGGGAGCAAGTAGGAGCAAAGCTGGCCATACAAAAATCCCACTCTGGTATCTCACAGCGCGGGATAGCCTTACTAACACAGTCTCAGAGAATTTAATTTTCATCAGACTCCCCAGCCTTGCTTATGGTCTGCATAGCTGCCCGAAGCCCACAGCGGCTGGAGCTGCAGGATCCCCACCTTCCCCGGTATCTTTGCAGTACCGGACTTGTCTGCCGCATGCTGTCTGTGGTATGTATGTGAGGAAAAAAAGCTGAATGCATCCAAGATATCTTGTTCATCACATACCTTAAATAAGAGCAACAGTAGGATTCCCAGCGTGAACCTTTTCCTTTGTGTGTATGTATTTCAACTTCTGAGTGAAGGATGTCCACAGAAGTGACAGACATTTCACTGGTGAGAGAGCCCACAAGCTCTTAATATCAGCCAGCGCCCATTAATTAGACTTTCTGACAAAAAGCATGCTTGCCACACCCTTTTACATGCATTGGCCTGTGTAATTTTTTCCCTAAGTAGAGCTTTTGGGTATATTTCTTCCATTGAAAATAGTGCATTTTAAAAAAAAAAAAAAAGAAAAAAACCTTTTACAAAAGCAAATTAACAACAGATGTAGCTGAGCAATACTTTTTAACTCAAGAGTAATAAATGTTTGGAATGGACTGCTGTGAAGGTTATTAAGACTAAAACACTGGGGTCATTCAAATAAGAGTTGAGAGCATCCAAGGGGATGGAATTGGAGTAGAAAAGAAGTGGATAACTGAACATTATCCACTGCGTTCTTGATGATGCATAACACCCTGCGCACTTGTTTTATGTTGTATGACTTGAAAATCTATCTGTGTTGGTTAAATGTATACTAAGGATTATGCCTTGGAAAAAGCTATGGAAGGCTGATTATAATAACAAATGCCAACAAGTTAGTCTCTGGACTAAATCACTTGGGAAAAGTTGCCTCAGGAGAAGAGCTGTTTGACTTCATGCCTACTCCGATCTCACGGAGGACATGTATGTGACAGCCTGAAATGTTTAAAAACGTTTAAATTATATACTGACTGTGGTTACTGGGGAGAGAGAGATTGAATACACTGTGAGGAACATTGAATTTTGAGGAGCAAGTAATATTCTAAGTGTAGTTTAAGGCCATATTGAACAGATCGGTGTAAAGATAGGAAGGTAGAGACTTGCAATGTTCACAATTGATGCAAATAAACAGCAAGAAAAGCACTGCGCTCTGCTTGTATCTGGTATTCCGGGATTGTTATCAGGCGTTTGTCTAATCGAACAGTTGGGAAAGCCACTGCGTGTGAACGCTGCAGCCAGCTGACACTGTTACACCTACATCTTTCTTGACCTTGCCAAGGCTGTGCCTATAATTTCATTCTAGTATTATTTTTTTCCCCTCTCGGTCGCTTCCATCAAGCAGGTGGGTATTAAGTGTTATTTCTACAGAACATTTATTTCCATTACATTTATTTGCATGTATAGAACTTTAAAGAGACTTGGTAGACACCCATTTCAAAACTCTAGTGCGTAGTAGATTGGCACTGGGTATGTGGCGTGTGCTGCCTCTCCTTCCTAGTCAGCCAGTACATGAGGAAGGGGAGGAAAGCTTTTCAGTTCTTTTAGTTGAGCAAACTATTCTTTGATTCTAAGGATATCAAACAAACCTAGAAAAAGCAATTTAAAAAACTGTATTGAAAACTTGTTAAGCTTCAGTGATATTTTAAAAAAATGTATTTTTTAATTTAAAGGGCTGTTAAGGAACATAATTTCCCATTCCATCTAAGACTTACAGTAGTGCTCAGCTGAGTCAAAGAATTCTAGGAGGAGCTCAGAATACAAACAAGCTCAAAGCAATGCATTTATGTTTGTCCGTATTTAACTACAAGAACAAATCAAGTAACTGTCTGTGATTGTGAGCGCCTCAACGTTTGATACAGAAATGAGACATTATGTGCACAAAAATGGTAGGCGTCCGCAAATCTGAAGGTGGAAACAGAAGTTTGGGCTTCATCTTTTCTGGGCATGTGGCGTGTTGCGAGATGGGATTTAATCTGGTAGATAAGTAATACGGCTTAGTGTTCAGATTAATGTCTAGAGGTATTGCCTATGATTTTTGTAAACAAGAGAGAGTAACAAAATTACGAAAATCATGGCTTAAGTTAGTAAATACTCAGGATATTTTCAGATTTTTTTTTTTAGAGGGCTTAATTTTATACTGTGAAAGATCAAAAAAACTGTAGACAAAGAATGTACCGGTTGTACCAACTTCTCGAAAGTAACAAACTTTAGTAATTGCTCGTCCAGGGTTTTCAGTTATCCGGCTTATAAAATAGCATTCTGAGCATTAATTGAGCCTCGCAGCGCTGTGATTCAGATGTCTCCTTTTATCCCTGTTTTAAAGGCAGTGAGACACTGAGAACCCAAACGTTATGATCTGCTCTCCTCTTCTCTAATTGCCCTCCCATCTGGGCCTATGTACAGTAGAAGAAATTAAGCAAATGTTTCTTTGAGCCCGAACAGTGGTCACTTGAGAAAATGACATTTGCTTTCTAAGCTGTGCGCTATTCTGTGCGTCCCTATTGAGTACCTGACATGGATCTAAATACTCACGATGCCCAGAAACACTAAACAGCTTTTCCGCTGCAAACATCATTTATCAAAGCCGTAATAAGGGCAGCTTGCACAAATGGCTTGAATACAATGGCAAGTCTGTAAGCTTCCACCGCCTCGCTGCAGTTCTTTCTAAAGTTGTTGTAAAACAAAGGGTAGCTTTCCCTTTTATTGTCTTGCAAGGATCTCGTTGACTACTACAGACCTGAACTTTAACCTTGTAGGCTATTGTTCTTACCAAATTATAAAATATTTATGAGTGGCTAAAAGACACAGCCTTTTTTGTTTTCTTATAAGATTCTCACAGCAGAGTGAAGCGATCAAATTTTTATCCTGAATCGTGAGGGTTTAGGACGTGAGGCTTTCCGTACCTAATGGTCGCACTTGTAAAAATAACAAAGGAAAAGCAGTAAAGAACAAGATTTGCAAACCACACGAGGCCTCATCAAGTAGTGAATATCTTGGGAGGCGACTTTTAGTGATGAGAGAAGTCAGAGCGCCTTGACAACTCGCCACCTTTGTTCCTGTTAGAGGACAGTCCAGTGCCTGCATATTAGACCTTCGTTAGCCCAGCTCTCTCTCAAACGGGTGCCTTGCACATCTTAGCCCTAGTAAAAACGAAGGCTACGTGACATGATCTCTTTTCCTGCGCACGTTTTAGCCTGGAGTCGTTGGGCCGGCCTGTCTTAGCTGCTGACAGTCTTCCAGGTGCTGTTCTGATCTTAATCTTCTGGCTGAACCATAGGCCTAACATGGTGAGCTATAAATCTCCCTAGGTCACCGAGAAGTCTGCTGGTGTCATTTCTAATTGACCTCAGGGAAAAGAGACCGGCTGAGTTCATAATTTCCTAGGTTTACAGATTCACGGGCTGGCATTTCTAAAGCGGTGCTCGTGACTTTTCAGTAATAAATTACACTGAAAAGCCTACAGCTACAATAACTTATGGTCTTTCTGCTGCTCTTATAACACATGTTAATTGGAGGGAAAAATTATTTATAGAAAGTTTTCAATGGAGCATTGGGAGAAAAAAACAGCATTGGAAAGCCAGTGTTTTCTACTGCGTAAATTCTTTTGTGTAAACATACTTAGCATTTTCTCTGCAGTAGTAAGAAGAAATAGACTGCGATACTGGAGGAAAAAGCCAGCAGTTGCATAACGGTACGCTTTGCAGTATGTTTCGTGGCGCTTATTACTGAATAGCACTGCGGTTTTATGCTGTGGGTTGAGCACTTGGGCTGGATCTTTGGTTGCACAGGTCTGCACAGCTCTAATAGTTTTTGTAAGGTGTGGTAGAGCTGCCTCAGCTAAGAGGTTGCACTCTAGGTGTAATAACGTGAAAGGACGTGAGGAAATATGTAAACATCGAAAAGAAGTTCTTGGTCAGTTTTACGTGAACTGGTCTTTTGACAGAATGAGAAAACATTTTGCTCCATCTGTTACCTGAAATACATAATCAGGAGTTAGGAACTGATTGAAAGCTCGTTGAAAGATTCCTGGTGACCTCGTTGTCAGCAGAACAGTGAGCAGTTTAATTGCTGAGTCTGATTTTAGTTGTATCGTTCAGGATTTTTTGCAAAGGAAGAATACAATTAATCTCAAGGCACAGTTTATTAGCACAAATTTGCTATTAACATACTTCAATACAAGTTTTTCCTTTTTTTCCTTCTGCCAACATTTTGAATACGCATGCTTTTAAAATCAGTTAAGTGCTATTTAGGTGTGGAATAACCCAATATTGTACTCCTTTAAATCTGAACAACAATTTCGTACTTAGTCACAATTCCTGGAATTCCTGGAAAAATTTCAAAATTGTTAACTCTGTTTCTTATCAAACTAGATTTTCAGCTAACTCGGCACAATTTGCATCCCGCTTTTTGCCCATTTTCCAGTGGTGTTCTGGGCTCACTTTCTGCTTCAGAGCTAAGCCACAATTACATTATTTTATAATCCTTCCCAAATCCTTTGGAAACTTTTCCAGAAGGCTTCTTGGGAAAGCTGTGCTGTGTAAACATTTCAAAAGTGAAACAAAAGAATTTTCTACCCATTTTTGAAGAACGAAATACTAAGCATAAACATGGTACTTTTACCTATTAAGTAACAGTGAAGCAATTTGGAAAGCTGCCTTTTAACTCTCCTTGTTTTCAATATCAGCTTCATGATATCTTTAAAAAGTAATTTAGCACCTTTCAAAAATACAGCACTGATTTCCTGACAGACAAATGAACTTTACTGCTAGGTTTGCTTTGGGAAGAATGATTCATTTATTCAGTTCACTGCTACTGACTGGTTTTAATTTGTTATTGATTCCTTACGGATTGTCCAAGTCACAAGTTATTTCTTAAGAGTTGTGCCACTATTTAACTTGGCATTTCTGACCCAAGCTTAGCTCATACGTGAAGCTGTGGATCTAAGACACTTATATTAATCAGCATTCAGTCTAGTCTCATACTTGTGGATTACGTTTATATTCCAACGACGTTACTGGAATGATCTAAGCAGGGCAAATAAAAATAAACACGCAGAGCCAGGAAAAACTAAATTCCATCTTTCTGCTCCGTATGGTCACCTTTCTTTTAACCAGTTAATTCTGTAACAAACTCGTTTGAGAGAAATACGCAGGGAGGTCAAGCCACGGTGTTCCCTGGGGCAGGGAGCGCCGTGTGGAACCAGCGCACACGTGAGAATGTGGATCCATGTCACGCTCTGAAATAAACATCTGGTTCCTTCCCAATACTGCTCAGAGGGTTTGTCGTAACCTTTCCATGTAATTTTATTTTTTGCAAAGTCAATTTCCTGCAGTAATTGCTGCAAATACCTACTTAATGTGAACGTGCTTACAGTATGCTTTTATCTGAAAGACACAGAAGTTTGTCCTATGATTTTATTTTTTTTGTAGCCCGTGTGAAGTCCTTGATTATATCTACTTGGGCTGTTTTCCTATTGTGTTCCCTGGCACCTGGATGTTGAATATTAGGTAACAATGCAGGAAATAATTAGGAAGGTTGTAGCCAGTCACTTGCCATAACTGTCCCTTAATGTAAAATTTAGTAAGGCGATTTAGCAAATTAGCGTAGCGAAAAGAAAATGTAGTCCAGTCACGTGCGGGAACACTAGTAGAGGTTGAGAAATACCGTGGATCTTAACTAGCAAAATCAACAGTCATCTCCAAATATATAACAAGGAAAAGGTTCTAGGAGTGATTTCCCTTACAGATGTTTTCCAGCTAAGAAAGCTGTTCCTCATTCCTTGATGTTTGATGATTCTCGTTCGCGTGTGTGTAGAAATGACACACGCATCCTTACCGCCACCAACTCCAGCTCTCCCTCTCTCTCTGATAATCTATGCTTCTACTGCTTCTGCGTTTAGAGGTACCATTTCAATACCATTTGAAAGGTATTAAGACACCAAAGTAAGTGCATATTTAGTTGGATTACCAAAAATAGACAACATATTTAGGTACTCAACTCGCTTAGAAACAGATTGCTGTAGGCAGCTTTGTCCCCACAAGCTGGAATCCACCTCCTGGAGACCGACGTGCCATGAATCCTACAATCCTCGTCTGACAGCGCAGCTTAAGCGGCTTGCTATGGCTCCATCCTAGTTAGAAAGAAAAGGATGTTTTGCCACGAAAAAAATAGGTGAGCGTTGGGTTGAATCGCTGATGCTACTATTTAGTGCTGTCAGGGAATGCTCCAAGAAGGCCCTGAGTTTCGGTGTTATTTTGGTGACAAGATCATTTTCCTACAGTTAAAAAGGGAGAGAGTTGCTGGCAGCCTCCTCGATGTGCGCTGCTTTTCACTCAAACCCACTTCAGTTGCGTGGGTTGAATTCAGCCTACAGTCCCTGGAGCTTTGCATCATCCGTGTCAGTGGGCTTAGTTATGCAGGTGAAAACACCTCTGTCGGCGTATGTGCGCATGCGTGCGCAGCCGGCTGGGGGCCTGACCCCTCCTCTTGCAAGATTTAAGGGCTGAGAAGAAAATTCCCTCTAAGGAGTAAACATGATGACATTTTGATCCCTTGAGAAACCCTGCCTAGATTCTCGCCCTGTTTGGATGTTATTTTTAGCTCTGGCGTTCTTGAAGATTAATAAGCATAATGTTGCTGAAATTACTCTGCCGGTGTAATGTTACCTGATCAGAGCGTTACGTAGTTGAGTAACGAAGCTGAAATGATGGCTTAGGGAGAAGCACGTGCCACAAATTGCACAAAGTTTTAGAAAAAAGCCAATTTCAGTTTGGTTCTGCCAGTGGGCTTTTGACTTGTCCTTTCAGAACACTTGCTAGCTAGTGAGCCACAGATAAGCACGTAACAAAAATTGCACAGAGTATTTCTAAGTAGTGGGACAGCAAAGGGGCGTACAATAGGTAAATTGCCCTTCTCTGTTCATGAACAGGCATACCTCTGTAGCACAAGACCAGTATGTACGGAAAAGCAAAAAGGCGCTTATCGAAGCCAGAAGCTGATGCAAAAGCAGAAAAATAATGTTTCTCTCCAGTTCAAAACATTGAATTCTAATTTTTATGAGGGCTTTCAGTGAGTAAGTATTGTAACTTGCAGTAATTCCATTTGAGCCACTGGAGTTATTCTGGACTTAAAATACTGGAGCACTATTAAAGAAGACGTTTAGCTACAAGGTCTACTGCAGAAACCAGTGAACATTCATTCGTAGGGGTTTTTTTATATCCTAATAACGCTTTCAAAAAAAAGTGAAAAATATCTTCGTACACAAATTGTCTAATTTGGTGAGATTTTGTATTTATTCCCATCTACTGCTTTTTACTATATAAAAATTGTCTCAATTTTCCACTACCTTTATTCTTAATAAATGTCATGTTACTATATTGTATAGGTACACCTAAAAAAAAAAAAAAGAAAATCTAGTTGTGTAAAACTGAACCTGCCAATTACTTCTGAGAAACTTAACACAAGAGGCTTGTTTGTAAATGTTATGAATGGTACTCAGGGAAAACTTTGTTTGATTTCACTTATGTTTAGTATAATTTGTTCTGCTCTAGGGCATCCTGAGAATAGAAGATTGTACGCAAATGAATACCGAGCGAAGCAAAGATCATTAAGAGAGGAACTGGGGGGGAACCACACATGCTGGACACAATTATGTGTGTGTGTTATATTATGCTATCTTGGACACATCAGCGCTGACTGCTTTGTTCCTTAGAATGACCTTTGATCAAGAGAGACTGCATGTGTCTTTGGTCATTCCCACATCCTAGGCTACTGTAGATGAAGGGAATTTCTGTGGTGTCTTAACTATAATCTCACTGGGAGCTGCCTCATTGTGTGCAAACACTCTGGTAGATGTCTGCCTTGTTGGGAGTTTACAATTGGAGGAAAGGATGGTGGCATTACCTCAAGCATACTAGGCATTGTGCCAGTGTAACTGAGCAGATGGTGACCCGTGGGTCATGGGACTATATTTCTGAGATAGATGGGAAAGGAAATTCTACAGTTTGCAGACCAGATGGAGCGTTCTCACAGAGCTGACTATAAGGAGTGTATCTACACGTGTGTGTCTGTGTAAGAGAATGTCGAATCAGAGTAAAATAGCAAGTAGGTATTATTAAATGTAGGAAGAAAAACTTATCAGTGGCTTTTATGCAAGACGATATCAAGTAACAAAGGTATTTTACGTGGCTGTTAAATTCAGCAGTCACAACTTTCCTGCCAGTTTCTGTCCTTCACTCTTGTTTTCATTCTGTAAATTTTGAATTACTTGTATGTAAAATATCTGTAATTTAAAAGCATTATTGTTCTTATTCCCAAAAGATAAGTGATTTACTTTCTCTCTAGTGTTCACTTTATCCAGGTTTTTGTTTCAAAGTGGGGTTTATTTCCAGATAAATTACTTTCTTTTTCCCAAGAAGATACCAGATGCAAAGTTTCTTTACCTAAAATTATATTCTCTGTGTGCCAGAATTGCCTTCTTTCTCCCGTTACTATTTCTTTGAAGGCTTTTGGGGGCTCTTAGTTGTGTCACTTGAAGGGTGCTTGCAAAGCAAAACTGGTACTCCTCAAGCAGTAAAGGGAGCTCTGGCTGCCGAACGTCAACATTTGTGTAGGCTTACGCAAGTCATTTGGACATTGAAAAAATTGCTGCTATATTGATCTGAAAACACAGGAAATATTTGATCTCTGGGAATAGAGTATATACTTCACTAGAAGGACTAATAAGTGTCTGACAGATTTTGTGTGTCACGAAATAATACATGCATCGCTAAAACAAGGAGGAGAGGGGTTTCTTTATCTGAGAAATTTCCTTTGATTCTCTGTTAATGAATCCATGTGCCAGTACATAATCCATAAGCCGTTCCAGGAAGGAAAATTCAGTTGTAGGGTCTCTTTCTCAGGATGACAATTGCATATAAATCAACGAAAAGAACCTCCTCCTGGTCTCTCTGCAGTGATTGTGGCTACAGGAAAGGGCAGTTATTGTGCATTGTTCAGAGTTAAAAAAATGAAAAATCTTGAGTTCTTTTTGCTTTGTGATTTGTTTTCCACCTTGAATTTAACTTTTAAGAAAATAGTTCAAGAGGAGCCCAAGCAACCCTTTAAAGAATTAAGAGCATAAAAGCAATAAATATCTTCAGAACATAAACTACAGGATAGACTGTAAAGTTCTGGTTGCTGTTACATTTCATCTTCAATCTAAACAAGCGAAGTAAGTGCAGATAGTGTTAACCGGGCTTTCGAGTCAGTAAAAAGTATATACGACAAAGGAACTGCAAGAACAGTTTTTACAATTGGAACTACTGAGATATTGTCTAGAGAATTTTGTGTTTCCTTCAAGAGCAGTGTTCACTCGGAATTTGATATGCTAACATCTTGTATTTGAAGAACTTAACAATAATTTTTCACCATAGTTTTCTTTTTTCTCTTGAATTTTAATGGTATTTAACCCAATCTCTCAAAGGTAGCTCTGCATCCTTTAAACTCAATACAGTGGTTAGAAGCTTTATGGGTGGTTGTAGAACTGGAGTCATCTCTATTCAAAGCCTTTTCAAAAGCCAAGATCTGGGCAAGGTTTCATGCAGTAGTCACGTCCTTAACACTGGACACCTCTGGAGAAGTCTGCCTGAGCATCCGTAATTGGCTGCCTGTGAGACAACACGGGAGATACTGGCACATCCCACGTGGCAGACTTCTAGGCGTGTAGGTGACATTTATGGGCAGAAACTTTGGTATCTAGGTAGTTACGTTCCTCTGAGGTAAGAAAACACATCACTGTTTGAGACCAAGATGCTTAAACAGGTGTTAGGTACCTGTGTCTTTGTGCCTGTGTCTAATCCCAAGGCCCAAGTATTGAAGTACGTGCCTCACTGTTAAGCAGGAGTACTCTCATTACTTTAAATGGGACTACTCACGTACGTGTAAGTTAGACATATGTTAAAATGCTTGGTTGAACTGGGGCCCAGATTTCTATTTTTATGAAAACTCACATGTGCAAACGGTAATAGGATAATTATTCTCTTTTCATGAAGTGTTGGTTTTAGTAATTTTCCTTAGAGCTTATTGTGCATAGTACTTTTCATCTTCAAGGCCTTTTGCAAACGTCAGTGCAGGGATTTAAATTGAGTGTATGATTGTGAGAATTGCGCATTCTTACGTCTGACTTTGCAATTCTGTACCTCCACATTCTTGGCAGGAGGCTCTTGCCATGCAGCTGGGTTGGCTGAACCAGGAGCTTTGGCTCTGTCTTCACTTAGCACCTTGGCAAATTATCTCCCAGGAGGAATTCTGGAGGCTGTAAGTGGTTTCAAAGCCTCTTCCAGATCCAGATTTTCAAGCGAATGACTTCATTCACCATTGAGTGAAGCAGAGGTGGTGATGGAGGCTGCATTTGGTGTGCTTGGCTCTTATCCTTTCCTTCTCTTCATTGCAAGCTACTCAGAAGTGGGAGAAGGACCAGAAATGCACGTGGACCAAAGTTACATTGAAGATACAGGCATAATTCTTGTTGCCTTCAGAAACACCTAACGTATGTGCTCAGATCTCAGTGCTGCCTGTGTATTAACTCATCACAGCATTTCTGTCGACGTGTAGGATCTCCGCATCTAACGATGGCGCGCTGATTCCAAACATGTTTCTGAGGCATGAGAAGCGTTTGGGGTAGAGCGATACTGACCATTGATTTAACTCACGATGCTGCCATGCAGAGTGTTTTACCGTGCAAAAGGCCTGGATTGCAGAGGTCATTGAATTTTCTTCAAGGGCTGGAGGAAGCCCAGTTGTTCTGCAGTTTGGTTGGCTTGCCTGCTTGGAGCAAAGTTTCTCGTTCTTCCATATATACGACAAGGACAAGGTTCAAGCCTTGCTGTTGGTGTGACCTTTGTTTTCTCTCTGTAAATCTCAGCAGTAGCAGCTAGGTGGGAGAATCTGGCATTTTTTAAGGTTTTTTTTTAAATTTTTTTCCAGGAAGAAAACGCCTTAAAAAGATTTTAGGTTTACGCAGTGTTTTCAGCAAAAGGGCTCCTCCTACTGTTGCAATTTCCTTTTCAAAGGCAGGTGCTCCAAGTACTTACTTCTGTCCCTTTTGGAGTGAAAATTCACATCAGTTTGTGTTGCAGAAGAGAAATTACTGTCTTTTCCCATTTCCCTGTTCCTAACAGGAAAGAAATAAGTTGTGTTTTCCAAAAAAGGAGCCTTTCTTATGTGGTGGCTCTATAAAATACTTGGGTGGATTGCTGTCTGTGACACTAGCCTCCTTACTGAGTTGTGTATTTATTGATGGTTCCCTTGGAAGATACAGAACTCAGCTGAAATACGGGGAAAGCACTTCTTTCTGCCCTGCGGTCTTCACAGGTGCCAGCACTGCCCAGTCCTGCTTTTTCTCTTCACCCTTCCTGGAGATAAAGAAGATGTTTAACTGGTACTGTGGTCAAGCAAACACATTTCAAATGCATGAAGTAAATCAAAATAACATACGAGGGAAGGGAGTAATTAGAGCGCTGCGGTTACAAACAGGCTGATCCTGTAAAAAGATGAACTCTGGGTTATAGGAGGTCTTGGATTTAATGGTGTGCTAGTGTTCATCGCTAATGCGTGTGCCGCTGCGCTGTGCTTAAGCGATATACGTGGGAACTCCTGGAAGATCCTCTTCACATAACTAATAAGCCACTAGAAATTCTTTAAAGGATCACACCCTTTAAATAAAAGTATTGCCTCATTAGGAATATCAGAAAATAGAGAGTCTGAAGAGAGATGAAAATGGAGCTTGTGACTTAAGAGTTGAAACGCAAATCTAATTAGTCTGGTATTTTTAAGTATTAACAGGGAGCCATAAAAAAGATGGATTGGAATGAAGAAATTTGTTGTAAAGAAAATACTGGATAGTGACAAAAGCCCAACTTATTAACACTCCATGATGTGGAAACAATGAAAAGAGCATTAATTACTTTACTAGTACTTATTTTGTGCTGTTGCCCAAAGTAATTGGTTTATTGACCTCTCTTTAATCCTGAATAGTTCTAAAAACTTAATTTCAATGGTGAAAATTACATTCTGTGGAGGAATGTGGGCCTCTTTGTTCTGTCCTGTCTTATCTTGGGTCTAAGTGATACATCGCTTCAAACATATCTGAGTATATGAGGAGTGTAGGGTCTCTGTACGGTCCCTGTGTCCTAGATCTGTGTATGCAGGCTTCAGTTTTCAATCGGTGCCATATATACTGATTTTTTAAATGGAAGTGGCTGTAACAAGATGTATTTGATATGCTCTTCTAGTCTCAGTTTAATTTCAAGTATCCCTGAGTACATAGTCCTAATCATTTGTTCCTGGAAGAAAGTTCCTCAGGCACAGTTTTTAGAAAAACTCCTTTCCACATCTCCACGCTTTGGCAAGGCAGTGCATGCAGCGCTTTGAAAACACGTGTGTTTGGCTGTAATTTGTTTTTTTAGATGTCTTCCTTTTTGTAAATAGTTTGAATCCTTCACACTTAGCCTATATATATATTAATGTATTATTTGTAAAATATTTTTTCGTTCCGTACTATTTATGAGTTACTATCTTCAGCTATATGGAGGCAGAAAATTAAATTAAATGTCACCGAGAAATAACCGTATGGAAGTGACTAGAATTATTTCAGGTTAAAACTCGGAATGTGGAACATCAACGTTTTTTTCCTTCTAGGAAATTTTTAGCAAGTGTATCATGTTTAGTATATTTCTGTGTTGGAGGAAGAGCTGAACGAACTATCTCAGTTTATTTACATGGATAAATTGTATCGGCCTTGAACCACTGAGCTGGTGGAAGCCGATGTTCAGGTACCACTTGCCCATATTTTACGTAGCCAGATGGATATTTCTGAGTCACGGGGTTGTGCAACTGCTGTAGTATGCTGTTGTTTCCCTATTGCTTATCTGTAAATCGATTAGCAATACGTGACTGAAGAGGCCTTTTTTTTCTTTTTTAACTAAGAATTTTACCATAAGACTCTTGTTTATTTGTCATTGTCACGATGAACAAGGACGTGGACTTTTATGACTGTATCTTAGGGGCATCTGTCCTGATACGCACCCAAAAGACAGACGATTGAACAGCAGACAAGTAACTTTGGCGTCTGTTTTGTCTGGAATACATTAAGGACAGAAAAGTTCATGATTAACAGCTGGAAGTGGGTGAAACCTCTATGGAAATAAATGTAATTATAGTAGACGAGCAGTCAAAGAACGCCCTGTTAATATGTCCAAGTAGGAAGGCAGTTGATACGATACAGTGCGTAACGCTGCCGTGTGCGAGGTTATAGTTTGAGCTACAAAGTCAGTAAAATTCAGTATGCTGACACTTTCAGCTGCAGAAAAAACCAGCGCATGTCAAAGCAGCGCTATTACGGTTCTTCGAATTGTGTTTGTTGTGGAATATCTTGCACTCAAAATAGGACGCTTTATTCAGGCTGTTGTAAACTTGTTTCCTCAAAAGAAATGAACTATATAACCGAGTCTGTATCAAGTAAGTCTATTCACGTGCTCTAATACCTTCCTGAATCGTTTTCCCTTGACTCAAGCAGCTCTCAGTTGTGTTTCTCTGCTCCTTCCTCTCTCGCCCTGTTTCCCTGCCGTTCGTTCCTTGTGGCCGGGCCTTGGGCTCCCGCCCCACCGCCGGATGGGACTGCATCATCTCCTTCCCTCTCTCCTTCCGGGTTACTCAATAATCATTGTCACCCTTTACCTACATTAGGGTGCTCCTGCCTTCAGGCATCTGTTTACTTTTCCTGGCTTATAGTATCCGTACATAACAGTGATGTAACTTTATCAGGAGAAATGTGAACGGTCCTCACTCCTGTCAAAGTTTATAACATTCAGCTGGTTAGAAGGTTTGCCTAAGTTTAACGCATAATCCATAAGCGTTCAGAAAAGTACGGTTGAAAGATGAGGTTGACTAGACTGCAAAATCTCAACCGCTGCTGCGTTTGGAGAACCTTGTCGTACATGTTTTACTTCATTTACTTCAGATGTTTAGAGAAGAGTATCAGAAGGTACTTGGTGCTTCAGGTCTCTTAGAGTGTATTTGCTGACCAGGATCCTGTCTGCATTACTTGGATATACTGATGACATATTTTGTTATAAATCTGTAGTATGTGGAGTGTGTGATCTTGTAATGGGAGGGAATGAAGTATACTTACGTACTTTAAAAGTTACAAGGGAAAAATTTGTTTTCTTGCACTGATGAGATGAGTAGGAGAAACTGCCCGTTTATATTTGCTTGAGGTTTTATTAATTAGTTGTTTAAATACTAAATTGACATTTAACGTTAAATTGAAGCTGTGGTCAGTCTTCCTTCACTCCTTTGTGTGTGTGGTGGGAAAAAAAAGATTAAAACTGTTTCAAGGCTAGAGTAGCTTTTGTGTATGTGTGATCTTTAGTCTTCACGATGGTAGCTGTTAATTCCATATGCCTTCTCTCTGGCTTGTGTCATGCAGGGCGCTTAGAGAGAAACAATTTTATTTTCTATTCAAACTGAACGCTTGGGTAAACTATTTAGCTGTGATCTTCATGTATCCTTTCCTAAAGGGTAGAGAGGACTTTACACAGGAATGCTGTTCTTAATGTAAGTAAATTGGTATCATGCTTCAGAGTAGCTAAGCACTAATTTTTCCTTGTGAGTATTCCTCCAGAAACATTCACTGCTGCATTTTATTGTTTAGAGCAGGTAAGCTGTTCTCGAACAGTATTAAAAATAAAAAGTGGTTTCAGATTGGTATTTTGGGGGGGGGAGGGGGGGAGAAAGGATTGTAAGTAATAGTGTTAGATGCAGAATTTCTACCCTGTGTCTAAGGGATGCAGTGCATTACGGATTTTTTTAGTATGCCTAACTCTTCAACTTGGCACCACAGCATCGGAACGTGACTGATGTTCCTACGGTCTGATATATTCCTCCCCTGGATCCCTGGTGAAAATGGTGTGCGTTAGGTTTTTTTGTTCTTGGAGGCAGCCTTTTCAGTGTAGAAATTTTTAGAGCGTAATAAAGCTTTCATTCATAAGGAGGGAACCTGATGTTTACTTTTTTTGGCAGAGTTCACCACTCACTCACCAGTAAATCTAAAGTAAAAGCAGACACGTGCAGATATTGAAGTGCCTCCTATACCCACTGTGACTGGGTGCCTGGGGAAATCGGTCGTATCACGAGTGAAGGTAGTCGGCTTCAATTCAGACTGGGTTGCTCAAAAGTAAAAGTCGCTCCTATGCGATGCTAACAAGGCATCTATGTGATGTTAATCCAGTTTGCAAGCTGACAGGTGCCCTCACCTGCCTAGCTCATGGGTGCACACGCACCCCTGCACCAACCGCTGTGACAGAGAAGATGAGGCTAAAGTATGCATAGAAACTGGCCTAATTTTCCTTTAAAATGTGTTCCTGAGAAACAATCAGAAGACAAAGAAAGAACGAATTAAGTAAACAGGAGAATTCCTGTTCTCATTTTATGCAGAAGAAATAGGGCTTGCGCCTTTTATTTTTTTTTAGTGCTGTGAATCAACACCTGTTTCAACAAACTTTGCCGCTGAAGAATGGAAGAACTCCAAGTCAACTTTAAAACAGAGATACACCTAACCGTAGATAAATAAATAGAACCAGTTCCTGGCCATAGGGATGTTTGAAATCTCAGCTTGGACTTTGCAGATCTCGGTATCTAAGGAAGCCCCAGAATTCTGAAGCGTTTGCAGTCCAGACGCATGTTCTACTGTTAATTTTTGCACATATAATTTTTGAGTTTATAGGTATAATTTCAGAGGATAACATGGTCTTCTTTAGTTAGTTTACCATTCAGAAACTCGAGGTAAGAAAAAGGTCTTGCCATGCGCATCTCATTGTCAGAATAGAGATTTCTCCCTGTTGCATTCTTCGGTATTTTGTCTTCTCTGGTCCCTGATGAAACCAGCATCTCCTGAGGCTACCGATTTCTGCTCCCTGCCCTGCCTGGGTGCTGGTACACTTCTACCGTCCTGGCTCTGAAAACAATCCACAGTATTTCAGGCCAAAATAATACAATACTTTTATATTATCATCACCTCATACTGAACCATTGGTTTCATAATGTCTTTTGAAGAGATTCGAAGACCCAACAAAGAGAAGAATTTTCTCTCCGTTAATGAGTTTAATGGTAGCTAAGCTTGTTACAAAGACTTTTAGATGATTTTGTAAATAGTAAGGCTTTAAAAGGAAAATGTCTACAAAGCTGTTCTAGATTCCAACAAAGAGACTGTATCGTTCGTGTCAAAATGTTAATGGTTTTTGTCTCTTCGCCTTCATTTTGGTCAAGCAATCCCATATAAGTCATCTCAGTGCAGCCATTATTTATAGCTAATAATCTCCTTTAGCTGCCAAACCAAAACTAGATCTCCTTCACTCTTGAGCTGAAAGCGCTTTTCTTTCTACAATGTGCTGGAAATGTGCCAATTTACCAGTTCCATTAACTTAATGAGGTCTGACAGCCTGCAGCAAATTTTCTCATAATCTCTCTTGGATTTAAATTTGGTGCTGCACAAACAACTCAGTACAACCAAGTAGTTGCTTTTTAACTCTATATGTTCTAAGCAAAATTCCTTACGCATCTTAAATACAAAGGAGACTTGAGCCTTTCTTTTTTGTGGGCAGTTTTTTAATGAGGCAGCAATTATTAAATTTACTGATTAACTTACTTTTTAATCTTAACAATCATCTGAATACTGTATTTGTGTTGACCTGTTGAACATCAGCGTTAAAACTTCGAGTGATTTAAGCGCAAGTGTTTGCCAGTGTAGTACTGTTGGTGGTGGGAGAAGGATGGTATTTATTTGTTTTTATAATATACCTGAGTAGTTATATGAGCTGCGAGGTTATGTCATTATTTTCACGGACTAATAAATGATCACTCTTATAAGGTCAACGGTAGTTTTAACGCAAGGTTAATCCCTAGCTTCTGTTTCCTAATATTTCCAAAGATTACTGTTCGCTAAAGGTTGTAGCATGTTACTAAATACACAAGAAATGGAATTGCTTGGCAAATTAAGCAGGACAAAAGTAAAATCTTGCTTTCTCTTGTGTGAATTCTACCTTCTTACCACTGACGGCAAAGCTGAAAAAGCAGCATTATTACTCATTGCAAGAATAGTGGGTTCTTATTTGTATTTTTTAGTACATCAGGTTTCCGTAAATCTGGTAAACCACTTTAAATTTAACAGCACAGCATTGTAATTGAAAATTGCTAGTGACATGCTGCACTTTGAAAATGAGCTTGGAACAAAGGTTTGATCTGAATTTAAAATTGCCAGGCGTATTTCCATGCACGGTGTTAACGCTTCTGCTGTGAAGTTTTTACTCGCACTCGCATTTCCCAAGATGCTGTAAAATTTGTCTTGAAGTGCTTTGCACATTACAAGACCTCAGTACTTGGGGTAGAAGGCGTATCGGAGGAATCTTAAGTTCGAAAGTAGGTGACGAAGCACCTCAAGTAGAAACGTGCCGTCTCGCACTGTCTCTTTATCTGGTGGGTCTTCTTGCACGGGCTTTATGTATTATATCACTCTGTTTGTAAGTATTAACTTCACTGTATATCAGGCTGAATATTTGTACCTCAGCAAAGTCCACAGTCTTTTGGTTAACATCAGGTTCTGCAAAATTAATGTGTTAGCCCTCTGTTTTTTCTAAAATAATCTTTGAGTGAGCTGTTTCCTCTTTACAAGAGGGCAAAAATCCTTGGGCCTCATCCTTGCAAAATTTGACAAGGGTGCTTTGCCTCACATGAGGTATTGCCCAGTGCACTTAGTGGAAGCGTTCGTGTATTCATAGCAACATGGAATTGCAACTGCAAAATCTTTTTAGTTAAATTAGGATGTCTTTTGTTTCTGACTCCTGGAGAGACTCTTGCTCATATAAACGCATCGAGATTTTGTGTGTGCAAACTTGGTGGAAAATTTGAATGACTGTTGATATGTAGATAACAAAGCAGTCCAAACGAGTCAAAGTTAAAAATTCAACATACAAGTATAAAATTGTATGGAATGAGTGTTAACATCTTGCTCTTCATACTGGGAGGCATGTTTTAATGGAGAGAGCAGGGAAGTCAACTGTATACAACCCCTGAGCTTTAATCCTGCTTTTCCTCAGCCAATGCTAAATGCGTAGCTAAAAGCCTGTTTGGGAGCTATTTTTCTATGTCTAAGGTGGGTCAAGTCTCATGACTTTTGTGACCAGTCTCATGCCCGTTTTGGCTCATTTTCTCGATTCAAGTCCCAGCTCCTCAAGACAATTGATTTGTAATTTCCCATGAAGAAGTAGTTGAAAGGAAACATTGAGTTTGCCCTAATGTTTTAAATATTGGAAATAGTTTTGTTTTGTTTTGTTTTTTTTTTAAAAAAAGGAGGAAATAAATCACATCGTTTGGAGTCCCATACGTGTCTGATTCCAGCATGCTGACAGTATGGTCGTTTCCAAAACTTTTTAATTTAATGTTCCTCAGTATTCCCAGCAATTATTTTTTTTTTCCTCTCGGCCAAGATCTTTCTTGAGTCCCTGGACATTCTTGGTTGAGCTTAATGTCAGAGTTTAACCACTGTTGGATGTTTTGTTCTTGTGATGCCTTGTGCTCCTTTAAGCAAGTGCATTGCACGGACTGGGGAAAAGGAGGTTTTAGGAATGTGGAGGGGCTTTGTGTCCTGCTGAAGCGTTGAACCAGTCTTGTAGCAAGGCTGGCTGTTTCTTGCTATATTTCTGCAAATGTTCTGTCAAATTACTCGTCTCGTATTAGCTCAGCTGAATACAAGTTGCTTGAAGTGATTGTAGTTAAAATGAAATAGTAAAAAAAAAAAAGAGAACGTTCTTCAGGTCACGTACCCTTGAGACAGACAAGTACTGTTAAGACTGCGTGAACATCAACATAGCAAGAGCACGTGGCTTAACCGTGTTTAATATCGCCTATATATCAGTCAGTTCTGCTTTGGACTAATGAACTCAGACTATACCATTAATTTATTATGTTAACACCAGTGAGCGTAGTGAGACTGTGTTCCTGCCAATGACCCTCTTTTATAAAAGCAGTCATTTTCAGAAAATGCATTGATTTCCTGCACAGAACAGCAAATTTAAAGGGAAATCCGTATCATTGCAAAACACAGTTAAGAAAACTACGTTAAATACAAAAAGTGAGCAAAGGAAGTCAAATGTGAACAGCGGTGTTAATAGCAGAGAAAATTAGCAGCTATAGAGAAGCGTATCTAAACTTTCTTTTTTTGTTTTAATACAGATTTTGCGTTGTTGTTTTGTCACTGTGCTATGAATGGTCACACAAGTGTTGCCATTCATAGGCACAGGAAAAGGTAGGAGAGCTGGGGACCCGGAAAACCTGTGGTCCAGGCAGGTCTGAGAGCAGATGCAGTGGTGCACTTGGCTTGCGAGCTGTAGCTCTAACCATAAACCGGGGCTTTCTTCCTGTGCAGACCACTGCTTGTTCTTTGTGCCTTTAGAAGCAGAGATGCCTGAATGCGTTATTGCTGAATATTGATATATATCTGATCATAAATTGGGGAATTATGTTTCTGCATGTGTGCACGTACAGTGTTTGCTTTGCGCTTTAGTTCATTGTGCTGGTAGGAAACGTGGGGCTAGAAAAATGTTAGTTCTCCAGTATATACCGCCCTCATTTTCCCTCCTGTTCTCACTCTTGATTAGCATTTGAAAAAAAAAAAGGAAAGTGTTAAAATAATTTCATGGGACTCAGAATTTTTGGCTTTGCCACAGGCTTCCTGTGTAACTTTGGACAAGTTGCTTGAGATACCGCGTTTTGACAGGGATCTGGAAAAAGGTGGTTATGTGAAGCAAGAAAGTTTTTGATTATGTTTTCTCAAATAAGAGATCTCCTTATTAAATCTACCAAACAAGTCAGGCTCAGCAGCTTCTAATGAACCCTTAATTTGTAAGTGTTTTTTGGTGTGATGGAATTATCCTCACCAACAGATCCGAGTATGTCTAAGAAACTGCGCTTTGACTTTTTAGAGACAGCCTCAGCAGCTGTTCAGGCAGCTGTCCAGGTATCTAAAGATAATAGAAGGAATTCCAACCCTCTGACGTCAATAGCAAAACTTTTATTGACTTCGGCAGGCCAGGATTTTACCCTGTCACAGATCTGTGCTAACCCTTTTGAAAAAACAGCTCTCCGCAAGTGGATGAAGATGAGGAATAATTTCAGAGCACGTCCTCTTGTACTGTGACCTCTGTGCCTTTTATGTTCTCTTCAAGAACTGGTGTGAGTACATAGTTGAACACTTCACTTCAGGATGTGTGAGAAAAACAAAGCGTAAATACTCTTCTTGACACTCCCGTGGTTATTTTTCACTAACAGTTGATTATACATTTAATACTTCCCAAAGGCTGATTTGAGCACAGGCAATGCCAGCATCTCTGTTGTCATGTTTCCTGTCTAAAGATAGATAACAGCACGCTGGATACCTTTCCTGAGCTTCCATGAACTATTCAGTCTTCTCTAAGCACATTTTTAAAATAAGAAATTCGTTACCATTGTAAATTGTTTGAAGTCTTGAGAAAAGAGAGGGCATGTTCTTGTTGAATTCAGAAAAAAACCGTATGTGCTTTCAGGTCAAAAGTTCTCATGTTCAGTCCTCGTTGCCAATTATCTACTTAGGTGAGAGTACGTTACAAAAACTAAACAATTATATGTTATTATATAATCCGCATGTTTTTATTTAAGGCTGTCTTAGTAACTGACTAACATGTATGAGTAACACATAATAGGGCAGATTTTTTTATTCCAGTGCATTCGTACCAGTTATTTTGGCTATCTCATTTCAATTCTCTGAACTGCCGCTGACTGAACAGGATACGTGGACTTCTGTCTTTTCGGCTTTCGAGTCAGATGTATATCTGCTTTGCTTCTAAGTGAAAAAGCACCTTGAAGCGTACACGTTGGTCCTGTCTATAAAAAACCCTCGCAAGAATCAACCGACTTGAAAGGGCCTGACCTCGTTTGCAGGATACAGCACCTCCTCCATTTTGTATTCTGCTCCTTTTTTCCTTCAAATAAACTGCTTTAATACTCTCCTTACCTGGAAAGAAAGCGAACTACACCTGTAGTTCAGTAGAAGCACTCCAACACTAATCAAGCAATATGCGTATATATTTATATGCGCACACAGGGGAAGAAAATAAAGCTGGTTTTCTGTTAAAACTGGGAGGATTGTGCTACTGCTGAATCATTTGCTGGTGTACTCTAACGTGAAAGGAAGTGAGATTCCATTTTTTGTCTAGTTGTTCATGTTTATGAAATTCAAAATAATAAAAAAATCATTGAAAACTAGAAAAGGCTTTTTAGCCTTATTAGATATACTTACTTTGTAAGGAGTCAATATGGTAAAGGACTCTCCAGATCCAGTTTGGACATCGTATAATTTGTGCTGCAGCTGTAATTATTTAAGAAATGCCCATTGTTGTAATTGAAGACTAACTTTTACAGTGCTTTGTTTTAATAATTTCAATTATTAGAATAAAAACAAGCTTTGGGACACCTCTTTGTACTACAAAAAACTGTCTTTAGCCTGTTAACGCTTTAATTTTATCTGAATGTGGATCTTAAGCAGCAAGTGTTGTTTAAGGACCCTGCAGTTGCGCTTCAGTAATATACATCATAACAGCATTTGCTTCAGCCGAGGTTCAGGAACACATTCTAATATAAAAAAATCATTTAGGATTTTATTTGGCCTTTATTTTAGGCCTGACTGCAACCAGATAATTGTCCTAATAGCTTGATATGAATGTGTCCTTGGGAAGCAGCAGCTAATAGTGTCAGCCCAGGCTGCTGTGTAGGATAAAATGTTTCAGGACGTTCCATACCGTTGGAGAAAAAAGGAACTACGTGAAAACAAGCCAGCACAAATTCAGTTTAGTCACCTAATTATATAAATATAAATAATTTGTTTGTCCTTGCTCTATCTGGTTTATATATATGTATACACAGGCAACACAGGTAAATACTGTTGAAAAGAGAACAATATTTAAAGTTAGAAAATAGAGAGGAAAGTATACCTCGGTATCTTTAGACTTGCACTTAAACCTAGGCAGAGGCCATCTGGTTACAGGACAAACAATTAAGAGAATCTGTTCTAGGGAGCAATGTCACCTTAGTCTTCTTAATAAAATTAGCAGTGGATAAACATTCGGAGATTTGAGTAAAGATTGCCTCACATGGAGTCTGTCAGACGCATTCAAATCTCATGAGTTTTCAAACTGGGTCATGAAAGTCTTGTGGGAAAAGAGCTTCAGCTGATTTTTTGTTTGTTTTGTTTTTTCCTGCTTCCAATTCAGACTGTAAATTCTGTGAAAATGTTATTTATTGTGGCATTTCATCATTGGTGCTTTAGGTTGCGGCTTGCAAACAGAAAAAATAGTATGGGGAAAAGATATTTAAAATGTGAAAAGTCCAGGAGTTTTCCAAAGACCAAACCGTTTGTTTCCGGTTTGGTCTGAGATTAACTGAAATGATTTCTGATTCAATTAAAGACCAGACTTTAGTAGGTATAAGGCAACTCTGAGACAGATGGGTAATCGGTAGGATTTGCGTAAGTGTAACTTGTAGTTAGTTGTCTGACTGCATCTTTAGGAATTTATTTAGGACGTTTAAAAAAAATCCAACGTTACTGAGAAGTGCTGGAGGCTGAAATTCTCAGTTACTTGCAAAAAGCACGTTTGCCTTGCGCATTAAGCCCTGCTGCTCTTAGGAGATGTGACTTTTCACATGGCTCGCACTGGCGTTGCTGCAGGGATAAATTGCCCGTGAGATGAGCAGCAGTAACAGCTCCACAGAGCCGCTTGCCAGCAGACGTTGGGCCTGGCTTGAAAAAAGTCATCGCCGAGTCCCTGACCTCTGAAACGCACGATGGAGTCACCGTGTTGTGTCCGCTGCCACCACGCGTTTTCTGCCCACGAGGAGCTGGCTGTGCCTGGCTCTACCTTTTGCGTAAGCTGGCAAACAAACATTGATTTTTAACAGCTTCCCGTCGCAGCGCTCGGGTGGAGTCTCTCCGCCTGTAGTCACCTACTCCGTTACCCAAACCTGTTTCGATTTGTCTGGTTTGGGTCGAATTTTAAGCAATTTATCAGCTTGTTTTTCCTTGCGTCCTGAGTGGGCTGCCAGTTCATATTTAAAACAGCATTAACGATGTGACATTAACTTTTCTGATAAACCTGGTAGTTGCTTACTATAGGATATTTAATATTTAATATGATTTTTAGGTGGAATTCAAGATACGTGAATTGTTTGTCAGCAAATACCCAGGAAAATCAACACAAACTCAGAAATGCTGGAAGAAAAGGCACCTTTGATTTTCTTCTAATCCTTGTTCTTTCTTCTGTATCGTAAAAGCCTTCCAAAACTTGAGGAATAAAAATATGTAGGGGAACTTTTGTGAGACTGGGGTTTATCTAGCTAGCCTTTTTGAACGTACAGTTCAGTAAATGTGATACAGTCCGTATTTTTCAAGCTGCAAAGTGCCCCTTCATACCCCTACAATTTGTACAGCTCATTACGTATGGAATAGGTCAGATTGTCACAGTTATTTAGGTATCTGATGAGATTTTTCAGAACCGTGTATCCCAACCTAATTAGATGGGCTGACAGACATGATACGGGGACATCCGTAGGTGTTTGTATGCAAATATCATCTTGGGTTCACAAGAGACAAAGAAGAGGTCTCGATCTGAACATCTACAGGACTGAAGTGAATCAAGGGAGGATGTATTTGAAATTGGACTGCAGCTTTAAAGAGCTGTAGTGGTAATAGGATGAAGGAGAAGCAGTCGAGGGTCTAATCTTAAATTTTCCACAAAGTATGAGTTTGTGGAAAAAAAGCAGTCTTTGGTTTGAAAGGAGTTAAAAAAAGAAGTCATGATGACTTTTATAGTTATGGAGATTTGATAATTTGACATATCAAACGTTGGTTGTAAGAGAGAATTGTGCTAATAACATGAATTCTCTCTTACTTCACACTCTGTTTTCCCCAAATCTTTCTTTGCAAGTACAATTACCTAAAACAGTTTTAGCAAGCCATTTCAAACGGGCTTCGAGTTTTTTAGATTATCTTGCCGATTATTGTAGCACAGAGTTTTAGCCATGACTGCGTTTTTTGGGCGCTCCCACAACATGCCCAGTAGCGGAGACAGATTCCATTGTCGTGCTGTTTTTCTAATGTTCTCGGGTAGCTACTCCTTCACTTGAAAACGATTCAGGTGCCACTTTAGAGATGTTTTTCCTATGAATTGCAACCTTTTCAGTGAAGTACAGACACACCCTAGCTTTTTATCGGGAGACATGGACAGAAGTACCACTTCAGTGAACCACAGCCAGTAAAGGGACAGGTTGGGTGACCACAGACAAATACTCTGTGTGCAGATGAGTGCTGTTGCAGTAGGCTAAAAATTATCTTTCCTCTTCTCCTTTCAGCTGTCCTGGCTTGGCTGGTTTAGGGTTTGCTCTGAAATATTACATTAATGTAGAGATTTAACATGATGTACTATCGTACTTTATTTCAATCCGAGGCTGTTTCTGTTTTCAATCATACTGTCGTGTCACATATGTGAGTGAATTTCTGGAAGTACTGGAACTCTGACCTTGACAAGGTATAGACTAATGCCTCTTGGCAATGCTTATATTCCAATCCATACTTTTACACTGTGNGAAAATCCTCCAAAGGCAATGTTATTTTTTAAACTTGTTTTTTTTTCCATGTCTCTTAAAAATCCACAGGCTAAGCTAAACCAGACTATCTGCAGAGAAAAGAGGATTGCTGTAACTACATGAAAGGATTTCTGAGTTAAGCCCGTGACTTTTGAGAGGGGAGACATGAAAGCTGCTGCAAAATAAAATACTCTGCATCTTAGGATTCAAGTTTGAACAGGCTATGATGGGTTTAGGGTTGGTTTTTTTTGGAGTGAGCCATAAGAGAGGCTAAAATGCTAGAGAAATGGTTGAGGATCTTAAAAGAAAATAAATAAACGCCCTTTATATCATCTTAATGCTCTTACATATTTCTAAAGAGAAATTATCACTAATGTGTTAGTATTAGTTCTCCTATTGCCTGATTAAGGAGTTTATAACCTTATGGCGAGATGACAGGCTGCTAGTTACTTCTTTCCCAGTGAAATATAGCCTGATATTCAAAACCAGAGGCCTGTGTTTGCCAGGTCTTGCTCAATAAGAGAGATCCTAATCTCAACAAGATAAACTGCTTAAATAAAAGTTGATGAAAGAACAGTCCGAATAGTGGCTTACGCTCTAACAGTTTCACAGTGTTGTGCTGTGCTTTGGGACAATTCTCTGCTTGCGTGCTTGAGGGAGGCGGTCGAAGAACTGAACGTTTTGGTGTTTACAGAATTGCATTCATTTTGATTTTTACCAAGTTAATTTCTGTTCAGTGCTTGCATGTTCGTTTTCATTTTGTACTGCGAAGAAATTATGGGGAAAGGGTTAAGAGCACGCTTGCTCTTCATCTGTTTTGAATCCGTAAATGTGAGCCCCTGTGCTGTTTCTAGGTTTCAGATTACGCTCTGTGATTTATAGGAAAAGGCTGTTCTCCACAAGTTGAAATCCCATGTGTTTCTCCACCGTTGTAAAATAACAAATCCTTGAGAATGCTTCCAGTTGCAAAAATTGCAGTTTTGAACTACATTTGTAACCGCTTTTTTTTTTTCTGAAGTGACGGCACCGATGTGGGGATTGAAGTCCCCTTGTCCTAATGCTATCTGTTCAAGGTTTGCCACGCTTTTCATCGCAGCTTACACAAACTACAGCAACGCCCTTATGTTTATAGTCTTTTATCACTTTATTTTTGGAGGATACACCCACTAAAGAGTGCAGCTGTGAGCAGACACTTATATCATTCTGTGTAAGTTACATCCAGAGCCCGTACAGAAACAGCAGGCCAGAAGCCACAGTGACCTAACAGTCCATCAACTTCCAGTCCCGTCTAGGGTCTCATGGCCTAAATCAGCACAGAATTTGGCCTCATGTTTTTCAGCTGCTTTCTGTGGCAGCGGTGGTGGTTTTTTGATACGGTGTGATTTCAGAATGTAGTGCTTAGAAACAGCTTCACAGCAGCGACTTCCATCTTCTCTTTTTCATTATTAAATGGCAGGAGAATTTCCCAATCGTCTCTGTAGTAGAAAACAGCATGGAAAATGGTAGGATTTCTGAAATAGTGTTATCGCTGATTTTGGTAATGTAAATATTGTTATCAGAAATTTTTTTCCTGCTGTACTGCCTTGAGTTTGCAGTGGTCTCGTAACTCCCTATGACAAATACAGCAAACAGCTACCTTGTAGTGTCAACAGCTTCTTAAACATCATGGAGTAGGGTAGCATCGGCCCGTTTAATATTCAAAGGTTATCGTAAGTTTAATAGGCCAACGACAGAGAGGCAATATGGTTATTTCTTCCTAGCTTCACTGATTGTAGCCCTGTATTTCCTTGTATAATTTAGAGCCACGAATGACAAGCTCTGCAAAAAGTGTTTTTTTAATCTGAAAAGATTGCTCTTAGCCTGATGCTGCGAAATAATATCATCCACGGCTTTCTGTGTGCACTGAACTGCAGCTCCGTTGTACTCTGTCTTCAACTTCTTTAGAAAAGGAGTTTAATGTGTCAGACTATGTCTGTAAGACAGTGCCATACGTTATTTTCTTATCTGTGATCTCATTTGTGTCTAGTTACTTTCAAATTGGTTGGCCTTGAAACTTTAAAAAAGCAACTGCCTTCTGACTCAGTAAGATGCAGAGAGTGAAGAGCTGAATAGTGATGGGGGGGTATTGGTATCAATTGGTAGTTGATAATGATACCAGCAAACTTGGCGAACAATAGCCAATCCTGACAACATGAAAACTGTTTTTTTATATTTTTCCTGCTTTCTCTACAGAGTATTTCAATCCGCTCCAAAAATATTTTTGTCTTTTTTTTTTTCCACTATGTCCTTTGTGCAACTCTTCATACCCTGGTAACCGGCATAAGTAAAAACAGAATTGTGAAAATATACAGCAAAGGAGATTTAGGAGTTACAAGAAATCTCGTGCTCTTGCCTGATTACAACACAAACTTTTATAGTTAGGATTATGTTCTTAGCTAGCATCACTGATGGCAGACCACAAAGTAAATCTCTGATGCTACATCTGTTTGCCCCAGCATACCGTTATTTCTGAAAACGTACGCATCGTCTTCATTCTAGCTACAGCAGTCTGTCTTGGTTCTAGACATACTATGTGTTGGACCGTTTCCCCCAAGAGAATTTGAGCAAAGTTGAGCTTTGCACTGCAAAATCCTATGCTGTTGGATCCTCTTGTGTTTAGTTGGAAACCGGGTTTTGTTTTGTTTGTCAGATATGCTGAGGAATAGAGGGACAACTGGGGATGGATTAGAGGGTCAGCATGCTTGAAAACTGCTTTTAGCAGTGTGTTTATCTTCCTTATCCTATGTTCCGTCTCCCAGTATTGCATAAATGCTTTGCAGAAAGCTGTTCTTGAAAATTCAGTTGTAAAATGATCCACCTTGAGTTACAGCAATATAGCTGTCGTGCAGCAATATAGATATTAGAGAGTTTGTACTTCGGGTGAGTTGTGAAGCCAAGACGCTCATGAGACTTGTGTTCCCTATCAGAAAAACAGCTTCCAAAAACTTCTGCGCTTTGTGCCGTCTCTTGCTGATGTGCATGGCAGTTAGTGTTTTTACCCGTGCTAACTAAAGGTCAGGAGACCACTGGTTCTTTTCCTTTTCAGGCTTGTATTTAAATATTCATTTCAGATTGCCTTGATATGAGCGTGTTTTGAAGGGCTAGACTGAGGAGCTGTGTTTTCCAGAGTCTCAAATTGCTTTTAATGCCTGAAACAAGCCAAGTCACTTGAGCTTGTTTTCCCCTTTCCGTATGAACCCCCACCTCCTGCTTCCCCACCGCCCCTTGGACACCTCTCCCATTCCACCGCTACAGAGCTCAAGATTCTTTCTGACCTGCTGAAAGCAGCTGACCAGGTTTCCCACCAGCTCATCACTACGTGAACGGCCCCAGAGCACAAGAAAAGCCCCAGTGCCATGCTGAAACCAGCACGTGTGCCTTTCTCCACCTGTACGGCAGTGTTACATCTCTGCCGAGATGCAGCTGAGCGCTGGGGCGATCACGATGCACTCCGAGTTGTCACGGCTGAGCTGCCCGCCCCACGAGGAGGCTGCATCCTTCCAGCGGCTGCCCCCATTCATACACCGTGCTCCGATGGCATGGCTGTGAAAAACCTACACAATTTTCTTTTCCTTTTTAAAACACTTCTTATAATAGCAGGCTATTTTTGTCGTTAACTGAAGATTTTAAAACACGAAAATCCTCCAAAGGCAATGTTATTTTTTAAACTTGTTTTTTTTTCCATGTCTCTTAAAAATCCACAGGCTAAGCTAAACCAGACTATCTGCAGAGAAAAGAGGATTGCTGTAACTACATGAAAGGATTTCTGAGTTAAGCCCGTGACTTTTGAGAGGGGAGACATGAAAGCTGCTGCAAAATAAAATACAAATCCATTAAAAGATGACTGTGGATTTGAAATTACATATTTAAAACAACAACAAAAAAAAAAGACCAACCCCAAACAGTTGGGAGAATACATAGCGGAGTGAGGAGCTTACAAATGTTAATTCAGCTTAAGTTAACTCTCCTAGGGCTGTGTTCACATTCAGTAAATGGTGAAGATGTGTACTGGCTGAAGGGTTCACCAAAAGAGTGAATTTGGCATTACTCTTATATTCTTGCAGAGCAGTTTTTTAGTTTATAATCACTAACAGTCCTGTGGGAAGTCAGCCCCTGCATTCCCGTAGGTAGGGACCAGTGATTACATTATGAGGCACGGGCATTTAAGTAAAAGCAGCTCGTATTTTTAAAATCAAACACTTGAAACATACTATTCTATCGAAATTATTAATCAAATGTCTTCATAGAAGTCATTTGCTGCTGACATTGGGATATTCCATGCTTAGACAAACGCATTTGATGAAATCTTACCTGTTCGTGACCAATCTGCAAGCATGGACAGGAGTTCAGTAGACGTAGATCTTTTGTAACCAGATTACTCGTTCGCCATTAATTACTAGAATGCCTTTCCCTGCTAAGACCAAAGAAGTTCTAAAAATCTACCTTACCTGCTATTTGTGATTTTCCTTGCTCTGTGTATATCTACTATTTCTGAATTCCTATTGCATTTAAGCCTGTGAAGACCCTGGAGGTGAGGACTGTGGGGGATGGCTGAATTCATTTCATTTGCCTTGTCTTGGCACTGGTTTCTAACTTTATCCTCACAAACGGATGGGAAGTCCAGAGGTTGAGGTCTAGTAAAGAATGCTTGTCCATTAAAAATAAACATGTTCATACACTTGAAAATGTTGTGGGAGCATTTATGTAACCACTAAGCTTGGCCGAAGCCTATTTAATAAAACTTCACTTTCTTAACTGGTTTGCTCTTCACATGTCGTTATACTTTTCTAATACTTCTGGGCAGCTTTTACTGTTTTGTCCTCAAGATGGATTTTGTGAATCGTTTACGGGCCATGGTATATTTTGAGAGCTCCCAATAAGTGTATCATAATGACGGCAAACAACAGTTGCCAAGCTCTAGCAACAAATGAAAGGAAAAGCTGGGTAGCCCGCATTATTTGATTCTGATTTTGTTCGTGGATACAGTGATCAGGCATTTCCCATTACAGAATACACAGCGATGCAACCTAATCCCCTCCAGCTTATCTCATCTAAAACGCTGCCCTGTACAGTGAGACTCTCGTCAACTGTAATGGGCAGGGAATGACAGAACGTGTGAAAAGACAAGAATAACCTTGAGCCGCAGCAAATCCTATACCAAAAGCGCCTGGAGGACTAGCGATGAAAGATTTCATTAGACTTAAATGCACTAATGAAGTGGCTTAATGTAGTTACTCTGAATCTCGTCCACCAGATTCTGTGACAAGGAACGCCTTTCGGTGCCTGAATGGAAAAAATATTTCGGTTCACATGCACAACATATTATTAAAATCTGATGTGTTAAAGATAAAGTTCAAGTCTAAATAATGATTAGTGCCAAAAACTTCAGGCCAACCGACTTCAGCCTTCTGTCTTAATACTTTAGCTCTATCCTAAGTCAGAAATTTAAGATGACTGCAGAGAATTTAAATATGTTTGAAAACTGAGCTTGACTTCAAATCAGTGTTAGGTTTGCTGAGAAATGGGCGTTTTGTAAAAGATATTGTAAATCTCTTGTGCTCTCCTACTGAGTTTCCATTCTGGTTGAACTCATTCTGAATAGGCGGTGTTGACCTTTTACCTCTGATAATATCGCTGTCCGCGTATGTTGGGAGGTCTGTGCCAGACATTATGGTCCTGATAATAAAGCGTTCTGCGGATGAACAAAAAGGCAAGTGTTATAAGTAGGAAATTAGCACCACCTTTCCTCTGTCTTGTTTCTTTAATATTTCTGTTAACACTAAGCCAATACGTTGAACACCTTCCTGAGCTGGAAAGGGGAACAAACTTCTAATGGCATTGCTAAGGATTTGATATAAAATTCAGCACCTTTGTAAGGACAATAAATACCTCTAATTAGTAATTGCTTTTCCTTTCTTCTTTAATGAACGAACTGTGTATTTCAGAATTGGGGTTAATCTTGTAAAACTTCATTTTAAAAAAAAAAAAGTTTTTATTTTTCTTGAAACATAAAACAATGAAACTGTGCAATTGCTTATTTCCTTTTTTGTAAAGCCACCTGGTTTTTGTAACCAAAAGTCTTAGCCTTGGTCCCGGAAAGCATTCTTCTGGGGTGGTCCTGCAGGTCCCCTTGCAGGAAGGAGGCAGGCGGGCGCTGGCTGACGCTGGTGACGTTCACTGTGGCCGTCCGTGAGTGCAGGACCGGGGAATGAGCCATGCCTTGGGAAACCTATTGAGGTTTTGGCTGGCTGTGTTGTGAAAAATGAATAATATTGCAGTCAAATGGCTCTATTACACTAGTTTGAGACGTTTATAAATGTATAGCTTTCCGGCCAAATGAGAACGTCTGTAAAATTACCTGACGTTCTTCAGCATGCTGCTTTTCCAAATTATGTGAGATTCTAGTCCAGATTTCTGATGGACTAATGAAAAGATCATGTTTCCTCTGAGCGGCTTGTTGTAGGTTAACTATCCTAACAACAAAAGGAGGCAGGAAAAAGTAATGATTTCTAGTCATTTTGTTCTGTCAGGCTTTCTTTTGTAATGTGGGTGATCAATCCGTTGTATTTTGTTGCTGGGTTTTTTTAATCCTCATTTCTTCTGCTTTGAGGAGTGCCTGCATCTGCAACAGGGTTACTTTTTCAGTGCACAAATAAAGCAAACCTAGTTTCTATCTACAGATAACGTAGGTTTGTACGAATCTGTTGACCCTATTATCACCGGGGTGGTTTTCTGTTGTTGATGAGTTGTTACATCCTCCTCCATCCTTCTGGATCATTCCTACAGGTTCTGACAATGTTAGGGCTTCATTGGCTACTTTGGGACCTAAATCTATTAGTCGAAGTCCATGGGAAATGTCAAGTAGTATATGCTGTTTTCAAGGTGCTCTCGGTGTCCTGTTTATATTGAGAGAGAAAATGACTGCTAGGCGGTGAAAGCTATTGGCAATTTTTTCTTGGAAAGGTTCAGGCCGCGATGTTGTCTGGTATTGGAAGTGGTAATCTTTAGCGTGATTTTACAAACGTACAAACTGCTTCAGTTTATTTTTGAAGGTAGTGTGCTGATGGTGATTGTAATCACTCAAACGGTGACTGGCAAGTCCCTTCGGGTGTTCATTATCGTGGCCTTAACGGGTATGGTGAGGCTCAAAGCCTGATGAGCACTGAGGAGCGGAAAATATCTTTGTTTGCCAAAGGGCAGTAACTTTGTCTGCTGCCCCTGTTGCTAATGCACTTACCAAACAAGCTTTCTCCCAAAGTCAGGCAAAACCGAACGTGTGAAAACGAAGGATTTCAATGGGAAGAGAGCTTAGCTCCGGGAGCTATGCTGAAGCGGGCAGGGTCTCCAGAGCATCCCAGCAGTCCCTAAAAAACCCTTCCCCAGGGGCCCAGGGAGGGTGACTCTGCTGTCGCAGACTGAGGGCGTCTCCCGCTCCCCGTGGGGATCCATGCCCGGCAGAGGTATGTTGCTGCTGTCTGGAAGCACTCTCAGATGATGTCATTTCCCGCCATGCACCTAAAAAAAAAAAAAGTTTTCATGAAACTCCTGCTCTGAGAACTGTAATGTGTTGAGCGGCTATCTGGCGTCTAAGCATGCTGTATGTCCCCAGAGGCTGCAGACGGCCATTCTGGAACCAGAATTCAGAGACGTCACAAGTGGCTGAACAAACAAGTATCGCCAGTTAATGGTTAAGCTCTCGATTTACTAAAGCATTTGTTAACCAGTTTGCGAAAGAGATCAAACAACCGTGAATCATAACCTTGGCTACTAATTAAATCCTTTATTCCCTTCCCTCATTGCAGAAGCATTTAATTTTGGGGAATCAGGACAGCCCGTTGTGCAGAATTAGATTTTACAGCATAAGCAGAAACAAGCTTACTGTAAGGTTTCCTACTTGAGCTGGAAATGGGAAGGAATAAAATGGGAATATCAACTTTCCCTCCTGGCATGGAAGTTCATGTTAGCACTGAACAACGATGGATGTAAAATAGCTGCATTGTAAAACCGTTTTGGTGGTATAGTTTTGTTATTTCACTGAATGGCAAATAACATTTTCATTATCTGGCTGTCTCGCCTATAGCCGAGGCTCATCATCTAGATGGAGATTGAGGGATTTGGTGTGCTTCTCTAGTGACCGTCTGTCCCAAAGAAAAATGTTTCGCTTGAAATAATGGACCGTGACGAACGCCATAGAGGAAATAAGGCATAAACCGAAATACTGCAAGCAGTTTTAATGCAATTGAAATTTATTTCTGTTTGTCATTTTGTGTGCGTTTGTGTGTAGGATGTACAGCTGCGCGACAGTTACGCTTTCACTCCTTTGATATTTAATAGCAAATTAAGCAACGTTTAGCATTTTGGCTCCCATCTCTGCGAAGCAGAACTTTAAAACCCCGAGCACTTTATTTCCGTCAGTTTTTGGGGAAGTCGTCCTTGTTCCTAGAGTGATGCAGCAAGGGCTTGCAGAACAGGAATACCACGAACTAGCCTTAGGCTAACTCCGTTGGCCAGGATTTGATCCAAACAGGCAGCCGCCCCAGTTAGGAGGAGCGAATTTCCATTTTTATGACACGGACCATGATGTCGCAGTCAGATCTGCGGAGCAGGGACGTGGAGAGAGTGTCCCTGAGACACCACAGTAAGGCATTGAGAGCGAAGGGCCTCCCTGTACAGCTCCAACTGCAGAGTCATGGATTGGTTCCTAATTATTGAGGCACAGTCGCTTTATATAAATGCACTTACAGTCTTAGCGATCTGTAGACCTGTGGCGAAAATCTGTACGTTATTAGTTTGCAAAGCAACCGTATTTACACTGTATCCGGAGAAAGTAATCTTTTCTGTCATTGCTAAATCTGAACAATTTCTGTAACAGAAAGAAACCACCAAAGAGGCAGTATCTACAGGTAGAAAATCAGAGCTTTTTTCATTCTGTTTTTGGCTTTCAGAAAGCTATTTTCCCACTAAAAGTATGAGCTTCCAGAAAGGGAATGGCCCAGGAACACTTGCCACGCTGTTCAGAGGACAGACATCCACAATTTGCAGATGCAGAACTTCTGTTTGGTGGTGGAAATTTGTCCTGAGGAAATACGTGAATGCTCACTAAAATTCCAGGTTATATTTAACTGAAGAAGTTTGCGTGATACCATGCTGCGTCTTATCAAAGACCCAAACCCGTACAGAACATGAATACGACTTTTCAATCCCATAATGAGTACAAATGCTGTCGGGTTCAGTACAGACAGAAAGCACTGCCTCGTGACGTCTCAATATGCCAGTGTATCGGTATTACTAATAATAATTTTATAAAGATAAAGCATCTGGAATAACTAACTCTGCTATTACTGCTGCTTCCTCAGGTCTGTTTGGGATGAGAGTTAGAAATACTAGACGCTCGTGCATTTGGAAAGGGAATAAGGATTGCACAATAATGTCGTTGAAGTGCATCTTGATGAGAGTAATAGAATGAGCAAGTAGAATAAATCACCGGCATGGCTTTAAATGTTTGATTTGATATTTTAATGTTAAGAAGAGAAATGTATCATTTTTGTAAGCTTTGAAAAATTTAAAGTATCTGCTGCTCTTAACGAACCGTTTAAAAAATGTCAGATACTATAAAAAACTGTTATTTTAAAGTACGAAGAGCAAATTATTATTTTTCATTCTGTTTTCAGTTCACGTGCGTGGACGGGGGGGCTATATTTGTTTAAAGGCCTTTCGGATTATTTTGTCTTTATATACACTTACGGTTTGGATTTGGGATACGTGTACGTAGATGTTGCACCCAGCTACCGCAAGATCATTTGGATTGTTTAGCAGTCAACAACTGAAAAATCTTTAAAGTGTTGGGGTTTTTTTTAAATAATTTTTGAAAACCAAATTCGTGTAAGTGAAGAAACAGGACTAAGGAGGGGAGGGGAAAAAAGACTGCAAAAAACTCAAAAGCCGGGTTTCTAGAGTGACTGTGTATAAAAGCTGTGCATGGCTGAATATGCAGAAACTTGATAGCTTTTTTTTTGTGTGCGTGGAAATGAAATTGGGAAAGATGGGTGGAGGTTTGCTTTGACGTAGGAGGAGGTTATGTGGACGTGTCTTTTTACCGTGAAATGTATGCAAACCTGGCACAGGTCAGATAAAACCCTAGGGTTTTGTGGCCTTCTTGAAAGGTGGGCAAGGTCAGCATAATAGCTTGTCATGCTCTCACGCTGAATCGCAGCTGCTTACATTACACATTCACGTGTTAGTGAAGCATTTACTGCAGACTGTTATATTTATTGTCTGGACGGAGATGCTCTTTCACCCTGCTCACCTTCCTCGTTTTCCCCACAGGCTGCGAGAACACCACCGTGCTGCAATTAAGGTGATTCGTCGGATGCAGTATTTTGTGGCGAAGAAAAAGTTCCAGGTGAGTGGTGAATAGAAAGCTCCTTTTCTAAATAAACCCTTTTATTCTCCTGATTGGTTGTTTCTTCTAGAAACTTAAGAGAGACTAACACAATTCATTTCACTAATGGTGAGCTACACCCACCCACTCTTCTCTTCCTCCTTCAATAGAGTGATTGTTTAGCAGCAGGTTAGTCAGCTGTGGATGCACTGGAAATAGGCTAAACTCCTGAGATGCAGTCTGAATTAAAATGTTATTTTCTGCTAATGGACTTGACCTTTAACCCTGTTATCGTTGTCTCTTTCTCCCAGTGCAAACATTCTCGTGTCTCCATTAATTCTGAGCTGTATGTTACTGTCAGGCCAAGTCAGTAGGATTAGAGATCAAAATACTCCCTCAGCCTTGTTTCTGTCTCTTACTCAATGACAATGAAGTCCTGATAAGAAACCGGGGTGGAAATTTGTTAGCGTATTGGAAGGTTTTTCCCTCCTTTTCCCTTCTCCCCTCTGCATAGGTAGGAGACATCCTTCCCAGTTTGTGAGATATCCGTTCTCTTTACTCCTCTAGCCCTCACCGACATAACGTTTCCTGTGTGCCACTTCACTTGCTGTGACGTTGTGGTACCGTAAGCATTTAACAGTAGCGAATTAACCTCGTTGGCTGGTCTGAATAAAAAATTCTGGCTGCAAAGTTTCAAAGAATGTGGTTTCTAAATCAACTTCATTAATCCAGTAAAAACACAGCAACAGCCTTCACCTTGGTTTAAACCAGGTGAACACATGGAGAGAGATGTAAGAAATATATTACGTAAAAGTAATTAAGAAAGGACAAGCTCTCGAGAGCAGGCTTCACAACTGAAAATGCAAAGAAAGCGAGGCGCTTAACCGCCCATATCCATTTTCATATATGACCGCGCCACTACTGCTTACAGTGGCCTAAAAAGCTTTCCCGACCTTAACCTAGAAACCCGCCCTGCCCCCAAAGGGAGGGTGTCCTTTTTCCTTCAAATCTGAAGGACGCAACGTTTAGGATCAAAACGATGATGATGATGTTGTCTAATAGTCCCAGAGATCGTTGTTTCTGTAAGGCAATGCTTGCTGCTGCTTCAAAACCATAATTCTGACTTCCTCGGTGTCATTTAGAAGCACTGTCTGAATTCTTTACCAATTGCCTGCTTTGAATCTTTTTGGTTTCACTAAAATTAATGAGCTAATTTACAACTAAGGTTGCCTGAGCTTTTTAGAAATCGGTTTCGGTTATACATATTATCGGTGTGTATACATACATGTATTCAGACTGTCACCATCGAGGCTGAAATCTCCCATGTCCAGGGTTTTCTTGGAGAGAGCGCTTTCAGAAAGTTTCTGCTAGCACATTTCACCTGTTGGTTTCTTTAGACTAAAATTAAGAAAGGCACAATGTCTGCACTACTTGAACATAATTTTTATAGTCATTTTGTTGAGAAGACCCTTAACTTAAGTGGTGGCCAGCACTTGTAGCTTGGCAGGGGACGTGGCCCGTTCCAGTGATGTGTCCACTGCAGTTCTGTGAAAAATTGCCTAAATGTGGCCAGTTCCATTAAAATGTAATTTATTCTCATTCTAAAACCTGATTGTGATCCTTTGCTCCGTGGTAATTACTGAATCATTGCTTCATAAATTTAGATCATAAAATATTTGCCATGTTATTAACTGAACTGCTTAGGAACAAGAAATCCACACATTATATATCTACCTCCCAAGTGGTATTTGTCAAAAACAGATTTTGAAAATGCCTGAACGCTGTGTGCAACATTATCCACCTGGCAAATAAACGAAACTCCCCTGAGGCAGATGATTTGATAGAAGCTGAAAAAGCATTTGGCTGAATAGAATGGGACTATTCAGTTTGTACCTAAAACTTGTTTGTACTCGGTATCCCGGTTGCTAATCGGGCTTCTCAGTTGTACTCTCACTTTTGCATCTGCAAAAGACCCCGTCTTGGCCATCTACAAAATCCCTCGACAAGGCCGTCTCTCATCCTTCTTTAGTAGTCTTTCTTCTTCCTGAGCTATCAATATGAGCTGTTACTGAAGAACTCAAAATGTCAGCTAGGCTGAAGTGAAAGGTATCTCAAGTAACTCCTGCGTACGAGTGATACGCTGCGGTTTCGGTCAGAAGCAGAATCTCCCAATACGAATGCGTGGGGGATATCTGATACTTCTCCATAATTTCTGAACACAAGGTTATGACCGAGTTTAAAAATTTGGAGAGCGCCAAAGGTACAGTTTTCAAAAGCACCTAAGTAACTTAATGCGGTAAGTCGCCTTGAAATTCAAGCCACAAGGTGCATTTAAAAATCTCTGCTGTAATTAAGAGATAACCACTGTCATTATTCGCTCCTCAAAAGTATGCTGTAAATCTGCTTTGTTCTATTGTATGCACATAAAAAAGTAATAAGAAATTAAAATGTTTAAACATGTGCCAAGTGATGACTATACAGTTTCTAATAACCAGTCCGATGCAGCGTCTGAAATTAAGGTGAAGCAGAAGACACATTTTTAAAATGTTTCTCTCAGCATTTGAGAGGTCTGCGTAGCTGTTTTCTGCTAGATACTTACCTTCTAAGCTTTTGTATTTATGTGAAATGTATCTTCCTAAAAGAAAATCCAGATTTTTTTTTTCTCTAACTCTTGAAAAAACCCTCAATTTTCAGCTGAAGTCCACTGCTGAGATTATAAGCACTACTCATGCTTAAAATTAGCTGGAACATAAGTAATTGCGAGGCCAGCACTTAAAAGGAGTATTTTTTTAGAGATACCTCTGAAGCTTTTGAGGTGGGGAAGCGTAGGAAGGAGGAGTGGAAGAGGAAAATTTTGCAAAATAGGTCCCAGCGTGAACCCAGCGTGCTTCTTAAACTATACCAGCTGTTTGCAGGATACACCTGTATGCCTAAATTTGCCTAGATACTTTTTTGAAGAGGTCAATTAATAACAGCGGGTGATGGCACCACAAGGACAAAAGTCAGTTAGAAAGAGCCTTCCTCCTTAAAAAAATTAAATAAAATAAAGAAAGAGATGTTAAACAGGGATACAAAGACACTTCAACGGACTTGAAAAGCAGTTCTTTGGAAGCATCACACTTGCACGTCATTTCCCCTTTAAAAGAAGGGGCGAAAATTATGCTCCANACTGCTGAGATTATAAGCACTACTCATGCTTAAAATTAGCTGGAACATAAGTAATTGCGAGGCCAGCACTTAAAAGGAGTATTTTTTTAGAGATACCTCTGAAGCTTTTGAGGTGGGGAAGCGTAGGAAGGAGGAGTGGAAGAGGAAAATTTTGCAAAATAGGTCCCAGCGTGAACCCAGCGTGCTTCTTAAACTATACCAGCTGTTTGCAGGATACACCTGTATGCCTAAATTTGCCTAGATACTTTTTTGAAGAGGTCAATTAATAACAGCGGGTGATGGCACCACAAGGACAAAAGTCAGTTAGAAAGAGCCTTCCTCCTTAAAAAAATTAAATAAAATAAAGAAAGAGATGTTAAACAGGGATACAAAGACACTTCAACGGACTTGAAAAGCAGTTCTTTGGAAGCATCACACTTGCACATCATTTCCCCTTTAAAAGAAGGGGTGAAAATTATGCTCCGTTTTGAAGTCCAGGTTAGAATATAGTCCGTGTGATGATGTCCATGTAAGAACCCAGCATAATATTATAAAGAATTAATACCTTTCTAATGGATGTGTTTATGCTCCTGTAAAGCCTGTAGGACTGTTTCAAATTGTGTAGGAAAGATCGTATTTTACGAGTCGTCAACACCAGGCCCGTGCGTCAGTTAGGGTCAGTGTCTCACAATTAAGGAAGAATAGGGAAAACAGTACTTAGAAATTAATGGTTTTCTAGGCTTTGTTCACCCCACCTACCGAAAATTAACTTCATAAGCTACTTATAAATCAGACGTCTTCGGCACAGTCTAACGTTACAACTGAATTTCAGAAAGAAAATCACCGTACTCAGTTATTCCATTAGCTGGATTCATAATCAAATAACCTTTGTTTCCCAATTAGGAAAGTTTCTAAATGTCTTAAGACTTATGCACATGGATACAACTGTGATATCCGTGACAGACCCAGAGACTAGGGATTTCAATCTGATTTCCCATTGTCATTTTGAAAACTTTTTTTTTCCTCTTTCCATGTAAATTCTTCCTGTTGAGTAAATCAGTTTCCGTCTAAAATATGGTATTACCTTGGGTTATGTTTTTCACTATGGCAAATATTCTATACATAGCATAAACTAAAAATACAGGTGGCTGTTCCACTGGCGACGTGAGTAACTGTTGCCTGGTTTGTTACAATTTCACTGGAAAATCTTGCTTTTATAGTCTTACAATTCATCATCTTACGTAAGTCATTTGTCATGGTATGAATCATGAATTGTGTGTGTAATCTTTTCTAATCTCCACGCTGGGCTGTACCAAAAAATGTAGTTCAGAGTGTCCTGTGCTTCAAAGGATGTTCTACCCATTTTGTTTTTATTTGATTGTTATTTGGTTACGTTTCCCAGACATGTCCCTTGCACGGACTCCCCTCTGCCTTTCCTGGGTCTGCCTCCCTGCGCGTGCAGTTACTAGGGATCAGCAACCGCCAGCGGTGCACATTTAATATTTGGCATTGGCTTTTGTGCCTTTGCAATCTTTCGTAAGTGATGGGGGAAATTTGAACTCATTTAAGAAGATTTTTGCCATGAGTACTGATTCATTAGCAGAGAAAAGAAAAGAAAAAGCTGAGGAAAGCTGTGGGGTTGTCTTCTGCTTTCGTTTCTTCAGTACTCATCCCTTGCCTCCTGCAGGGTTTTTTCCTTTTACAAAACTAACACGTTGTCAACATCAAGAATGTTCTCTCTTGAAAGATCAGCTTTCAATATGAAGTAATTACAGAATAATCAGTATTGACTGTTAAATGCCCCATCCTACTCAGAATTTAAGCTTCATTCATAAATTCTGTTTACTCCAGGTTTTCAGTTCTTGCAGCCCGGTTAGTGAAGAAGCGGCGGGGACATACCTACTCTCTCTGCTGTCAGACACCTGCGTCAGAGTACGAGGATGCCAGGCAAAAGTTCTGCCTCTTTATTCTTACTGAACAGCTTTTCTGAACCTGGAGTTTTCAAGCTGATCTTGCAGATTTCTCTCTTGCTTATTTATAGTCTAAAAATAATCTGAGAATTCTTTTGTTTTTTCTTTAGCATCATCTTTGCAGTGCTAGTCCATAGAAAGACTTACTGGCTTATGCCATTGTTGAATCATATCTCTTTCTTTGTGGATGTTAGTTGTGATTTATATGTCTGTAAGCAGTTGAGGTTCTTGGGGATTCTTCTGAGTGCTCTTTGGTTAGATTGAAGCAATTCCCATTCCTGTTTAACCTTCCACTAGACAGTAGCTCACATTCACCCAAAGTCTGCAGTTGGCTTTGAGGAAATCTGTCAGATTGAAATACAATTTGTTTGATGAAGTGATACTATTAAAGTAATGATTCCGAAAATGTGGGAGCTACCTCCCAGGCACGTGCAGGGGACTGCACGAAGGTGCAGCAGCCTGGTGTTTATATTGTGTCCTGCTTTCCTTTGGCTTAAAAACGCAGGTATTTGTGGCATGGGCTTGAGGCAGATCTGCAGCGTGTGAAACAAGGTGAAGCAGTGCAGCGACGTCTCCTGATTTTGAAGTACAGGTGACAAAACAGTTCTGAGACCTTAAGTGGGGTACAAATTCTGGTATGTTGAAAGCTTAATCTCTTTGCCTTGTTCTCAAATGATGCAAGAAAGGAAAAGGAGTAACTCAGTGTTACCAAGGTTTTTAACAAACCTTTAAAATTATCTACAGACTACCTGTAGACAGCATAAAGAATGAAACATAGAATTGGAAATACAGAATCATAAAACAGTTTGGGTTGGAAGGGACTTTTAGAGGCCATCTAGTCCAACCCCCTGCAGTGAGCAGCGACGTCTTCAACTCGAGCAGGTTGCTCAGAGCCCCGTCCAACCTCACCTTGATCATTGCCAGGGATGGAGCATCTGCCACCTCCCTGGGCAACCTCTTCCAGTGTCTCACCCACCCTCATTGTAAAACATTTCTTCCTTACATCTAGTCTGAATCTACTCTCTTTTGGTTTAAAGTCATTACTCTTTGCCCTATTGCAAAAGGCCCTGCTAAAAAAGTCTGTCCCCATCTTTCCTGTAGGCCTCCTTTGAGTACTGAAAGGCCTCAGTAAGGTCTCCCTGGAGACTTCTCTTCTCCAGGCTGAACAACCCCAACTCTATCAGCCTGTCTTCATAGGGGAGGTGTTCCATCCCTCTGATCATTTGTGTGGCCCTCCCCTGGACGTGCTCCAGCAGGACCGCGTCCTTCTTATGTTGGGAGCCCCAGAGCTGGACGCAGGACTCCAGTGGGGTCTCACGAGAGTGGAGTAGAGGGGCAGAATCACCTCCCTCGACCTGCTGGCATATCGTTTAATGTTACTGTATAGTTTGACTGATTCGATTAGCATCTTTAAGAAAAAGTTTTCTACCAAATCATAAGTTCAGATGTTACTGTTCGGTCTAATGTGTGAAGTTTACACCCTATTCCCGCCCTCTCTCCTCTTTTCTGTTCTGTTAGAGCTTCATCGCGGCCCCTCACATGCAGCTCCGGCACTGACTGGACTCCAGTTTCTAGATGTGGGATTAAGATATTTTTAAATTGTCACTGCACTGCGACAAGTTCATTGACTTGCTTTCCAGTTAGTCTCGGTGTTTGTTGGTCAAAATTATGGTCCTTTTCTTTATCTTTGATACTACACAAAAGTGGTTTTATTGCTAATAGGTCAGATTAAGGCTTTCACATGTATGAAGTGCAAATTACAGACACAGGGCTTTCTCTCTGGTCGTTCCTTGCTCCAATATTTTCCCAGTAGATTTGAAAGCTCAGCCAGTCTTTCTGAAACAGCAAATCAGTCCTGCACCTTCATCCAGGACTCTGCTTTAACCTTCCCATGGTAAGAACTGAACTGAGGACTCCACCTGTTTTGCTGCTGACTGAGAATAAGGGCTTGCATGTGTAACAGACCTCTTTACTGTTCCGTGGCCGAGCAGTACGTTCCTTATTTCCAGGAGAAACCAGAGTGACCACAAACTTCTGAGCAAAGTGCCAGATGGACTTTTTTGGCCCCGAGTTGTTTTGGCCTCAAGTCTGGTGGATAATCTCTTGAAAGGCATGTAGACCCGCAGTAACAAAAAGGTGGATGAAATCAGAACTGCCATAATTATTCCATAAAAAAAGGATGATCGCGGCAACAATCAAAATATCTCAAATGGTCACCCAGTGTTAAAAATAAAAACCTTACTGTTTACTCTTGAAAACAATCTGCATTGCCATAGACCATTCCTACATCCTCGTGGCTTAAAGGTATGGGTTTTGTTTTTTATTTTACAGCAAGCTAGAAAGCCCTATGATGTCCGAGATGTTATTGAGCAGTATTCTCAGGGTCACCTCAACCTGATGGTGCGAATCAAGGAGTTACAGAGGAGGTACGTCAGTAAAGTTCAGTGTCTGTATCGGTAAACACCAGCAGAGGGATATTTGTAAATAAGTCAGTGGCTGGGGCCAGGGATCAAAAACTGACAGGGTTACGGGTGCCATACGGGTAGGACTGTGCAAAGTTACGGAATATAAAATGGCATTCAAGCAAAGTTTCCTTTTCATGCAGGAAGAAGAAGGCAAAGAGCTTAAAAATCTGATGATCGGGCCTTGGAGTTTTCATTATACTTAGGTGTATTGCCTCAGTCCTTGCTAGCTTTGGCTATACACTGTAATTCCTATATGCATTACACATACAGAGTGAAAAACCGTCACCTGCTCTGGTAGAATTGCACTTAAGAGCAAACTAAGAGACGACAGATAGATGCAACAAGGAGGCTCCAGAAGAGGGTGAAAAAGAGGAAACAATGCTGTTCGTGTGGAAAAGAGATGGGCATGGTAAAACTTTACAGTGGTTAAAGAAGCTAAAGACCAATCTAAATCTAATCCAATTTAGTTGTTATTTTTTTAATTTCAAGCTGTTCTTAGCCCAAAGCAACTGCTTCGCTTGCAGTACAAACCAGAACTATTTGAACTTCACTGTGCGTGTTTGTGAAGAGATCTCCCCGCTCCAGCTAGAGAAAGCGATGATGCTGGTTCAGGCTGATAAAAACTAAAAATTATTCTTTTTTTTTGTTTTGTAGATTGGACCAATCCATAGGGAAGCCATCTCTTTTTATCTCTGTCTCAGGTAAGTTAGTATGAAGGTTGTGTCCAAAGTTAATCTGATGAAGATATAATTAATGGAAAATACTTGTTAAAATAAATTCTATTTTGTTGCCAAATTTTTAAACCGTGCCAACCAGTTGTGGTCTGAAGTTTAGGCATCTTCAGTCTTATGTAGATATTTAAAGCACCTACTTCCAGTGAAGTTTTCAAAATATTGGCTCTAATGTCTCCGAGGCTCACCATGTTTTCAATAAAATGGCGTGCTATGATTACAGAGTTCCTGTGAAATCAGTGATATTCACCTAGTGCTTTGATAGCTTTGACAAGAGACTGGAAAAGGAGCACAAAGTACGATGCTTGTTTGCTACAGGTCTGGCTAAGGAAAACTCTCTGTAATGTCATTTTCAAACTCCTTTTTTCTATATAGTTTATGGGGGGGGAAAAAGATAAAATGCTACCAAATGCATTGATCGTGTTGGCTGTAGAGTCTTTTGCCTAGTGGCGGATCATTTTTAAATGGCAATTAAAACATTAACTCAATCAGGAACTGTTTTGTTCTCCCAGGTTAAAGTATAAAACTAAGGTTGAAAGTGCCTTAAACTTAAGGGCTATTAAAAGCCATGGCATGGGCTAATGCTATAAAAAGAAACAAAAAGCTGCTTTTAAGGGGTAGAACTACCAACCTGGGCAAAGGTGTTCAGTTACGCTGCATTGGTGGGCTAGTTAAACACAGCCCGTTGTGGCTTGCTGCTATTTTGTTACACCACCGTATATTAATGAGAAAATGTTTCTTGTTCCACAGAAAAAAGCAAAGATCGAGGGAATAACACGATTGGTGCCAGGCTGAACAGAGTGGAGGACAAGGTAAGCCTCAGTCAGACTGGCAGTGAATGAGGGCATGGTCTGTGATCGAACAGTGCTTGTTTCATAGAATGTAGGGAAAAATTTGGCTTTAAAATAGAGCTGAATGCCTGGCTTTTCCAGGTGATGGAGCGTGATTTTTGTGGCAGATTGCATTTTTTGTTCTTTCTTGTAATTTTAACAGAGTAAGAAAAAACCCAGACTTTAATTGACTTCAGTCTCTTTTGGGACTTGCTTGGGTTTTTGATTTTTAATTGTATATGTTACACGTGTCTTAATGCTCTACTTCCTTCCTCCACAATAGATAAAAGACTCTGTTCCTTTAATACCTCAGCATATTACGATCCCCAAGATTTCTCTTTGATCATTGCTCTGTTGTTTATGTAACTCCACCTACAATTCCTTAGAGAGCGCGATAGCAAACCTTGTTGCGTCCTGGTTTTCATTCCTTATGACAAATGGGGTTTCTCCTTTCAAGTGACGTGAAGCCAGTAAAAATCAGACTTGTTCTATAATCTCAAATTAACAGTTAAGTGCTTTGTAACCCTTTATTTCAGTGCTGGCTGTGCTTGAAAAATTAGATGACAGCTAGAGGCTATGTCATTGTTAAAGAAGTATGTTTGCCTGTCTTGGTATTAAGGAAAGAAGGGGAGAGTTAAGAGAAATGGTTTGAATCCTTTGCTGATCTCTTAGAGTGATTTGGTGAGGAGGTGAAAGAATTTCTTTACCTTGGGATTATTTCACTCATGTTTCTAAACTGTTCATTCGGTATAAAGGAGTGAAAATGATTCTTGAGAAAAGGAGCTTTCAGAGTGTTTCTTCCACTACTGGAATTATGTGATAACCCCTTGAAGGATTTGTTCTGAAGAAATATCCATCAAATATTCGGCAAATCAAAAGAGGTGTGAGCGACACATCCCAAAGGATGCCAGCTGAGCACCTTGGTCTCTACTGATCCACTTGTGACATATCCGCTCCTTACGCGTTTCTCCTTAAATTCTTAAGATAAACTTGAACGATAGTACTCGGAACTGTACTTCAACCTCTTGGAAATAAATGGCATTTTAAAGGGAATGGGTGCCTTTTTGGTATATAGGGCGACACATAGGAAGGGTGAAGTAGAAGATTGGAAGGTACGGCGCATTTTGCACAAAGAAGAATCGCTGTGCGGCGCTCGCTCGGGTCTGTGCTTGGTAGGTGTTCTTACACATGGAAGCCCTTTCCAGAAAGTTCGGATTACATTTGTTTATTTTCTGTCTGTAATGTCAACTGAAAGTGTGGAACGCTAAAAAATGTCTTGTGACTTGTGACAAAGAGCAATGACTTTTCAGTTTGGACAAATAATTCTCAAATGACAGCTAAAATAGCTTCGCGGTGCTATTTGCGAAAGCTCCGACGAGCCTGGGAAAGCTTTGGTGTCGTACTGGCTCAGAGATAAGCTGTGTGGGCGTTATTAATTACTCTTTTTACATCCTTACAAACAAGTACACCTTGGATTTATAGTGACTGTCGTTTTATGTCTTGTAATGGGACTGTAAAGTACCCCCTGTTTAATTTTAGTATAGCTGAGTTAAATTTTAGCCTTGTTTTAAGTAACAGACCCTTCTTTCTTTGCAGTTGCATGAGGTCATCTGTGGTTTCAGAGTTGTGTGTTATCTGCCCTATACAGCGAGCCCTATCTGCAAGAATGTTATCTGGAAGTAGCTGAAAGGCTAAAAATAGCAAATTTCGGTTGGACTCGGCAAACAGTGGTATAAATGACAACACATTGGCAATGCTGAAATCACGTTTTTGCCGCAGCTGCGGATGGTGGCCAAAGCTATTTTTTTTTGGTATTTTCGCTCTCCGACATTGGCCTTCTCTTTGCCGTAAAGGATGTTGTATGCTTTCAACATACAACTAAATCCTTCCTGAGCTGAGCACTATGTAAAGGGTATCTCTATCAGCTGGTTTTTAAGGTGACTACGTATTTTAAACAGTTACGTCCCATTTGGTTTGTGAATTAGTTTTCAATTTCGGACTTCTGAAGGAGAGATTTTCAGGGGTGCAGGCTAGTGTTAGCATCTAACCACACTTTGAGCATTTGAAAAATCTCCTTTAAGTCATTTTTAAACGAGCTGTAGCTCTCTGAAATTATTTGGACACTCCTGCTACAGCAAGAAACTGCGTGGTACTTCCCACGCCACAGGAACAAGCTGAGTTCTTCTAACAGATCTTTCTCGATGACCATTAGTATGCTCCTTGCAGCAGAAGGCTGGTGTACAGTTGTCAGAAAGCCTGCCTTAAAGCAGAAAGAGAAGAAACGCTGAACTTTCATTTCTTAAGCTTGTGGGTGCTCCTGCTCATGGATGCCTGCTGTCAGCCCAGGTCGCTACCTGCACGTTACAGAGGCAGAATCCAATTTTATGCGTATTCTTATATGCTTTTGTGGAGGTGGATTTTAACTCGAGAAGGGTTTACACATAAAGATAATTCTGTCTTCAAGAGTATTTAACGGTGTTTCTGGGACATCGTGTCACTCTTGCAAAGCTTTTGTACTTGAGGCACAGGCAGACGTGTTCTAGAGGCGGGCATATCTACGGGCAGCAGTGCAGAGGGGTCGGCTGAAAGGGATGTTTTAAAAATAAACTGCTTAAGAGTCAAACAGCAGTGTATTGGCAGGAATTACGATACTTTATGGCACAAATCTGAATTTCCAAGTATTGAAATTGGCAAAAAATCGTGTTTTCTCCTTGGAAATTCAGGAACGTGTTCATGTGAGGGAGAAAGTCCTGTGGAGTCTGTTCATCTTGTGTGCTGAGTGAAGCTTTGACCTTGTAATATATACAGTTTGTGATAAAGATTGTTTCCTAATATGCAAAAGCCAGGGGGAGGAATCATGCTTGCAGGAACCTTCCTGCAGATTCCTTCCCGTAGAATTGTGTAATTTTGGCAAGCAACCGAACAGGTGGTTTTGTAAATGTAACTGGAAACTGCATGACCTGATAGGCCTTTGTGGAAAGAAATCACAATCCACTATGCAGTCCCAGTGTATTTTGACTTTGCCATCGTTCTCTGTTGCTTATAAAGCTGAGGGTAGCAAACGCTACATTCTTCTGAAGGCGTATTGCCACAGCGGAGCGCAGGCGGTTGCAGCAGCCGCTGTGCCCACACCCCGATCTGCTGGGAGGCCGGCCAGCTTTGGTCCAGAAGGCATGTAGCTGCAGTAGTGCGGTGCCCAGACCGAGCTCATAAACCCCGCTAAGCAGCGACGGTCCAAGTGCGTGCATGTAGATGCGCCAGTCCAGTCCCTCAGAGAATGTTGTTGAGCAGGATTGCAGCGGCAAATTAATTTATTTGTGGCGACCAGCCTTCTCTCTTTGAAACATCTGTGACTGACTGTTCAGCCTACTCTTAAGGAACCTGGCCACGGCTGGCTTGCTACCAAAGTCGAAATCAAAAACAGTTTTTCCAGATAGGCACAGCTGTGCGTGCTCAGCGCTGTTAATCCTCACGCAGAGAGCACTGCGTGCCAGTGGTTTAATGCTGGGTGTGCCCGGCAGCTCAATCCAGGAGCCAGCCCACAGTGCACGCAAGAACTTCTGTGTGCTACATCTCCTCTTTTCTTTTCACTGCTTTCATTTCAGCTTGGGTATACATGACTGTAATGCTGTCTTTTTAGAAGAAATTCATCTGTTCTTTTTCAGCCTCTTGCCGACCATTAATTTAGATATAACAGGCACAGCTTGCACTTTCAGGTAATCTGTGGGCTTGTTGCTTGGCTGCCCTAAGATAATGGAGTCTTCAATATGGGCACTGCACAAAATCACCTAGAATATACAGTGAGGGCTAAAACTGGCGGTCCCTGGACTCTTGACAGTCTGTTGGGCCTGCTTACCAGAGTCCCGCAGATGTCAGTAGGTGCTGCCTGTGGACCTCTCAGAGCAGAGTAAGAGAACGCAGATTTAAAAAAAAAAAAATTTAAACCATTCTGAGCAGTAGACGTTATGTAATATTCTCTCTTAAGTTGCTTTAAAAATAGGACTTAACCTTCGGCAGTGATTTGAACACTTTAAAATTTACCTTTTGAGAATAGTTACAGCAATCCAAAGCAATTTTCTGGGTGTCTCTTCTGTATACTCAGAACTATTTCTGTACCTGACAGTAAGTGCAGTATTAATATCAGTGTTGCCAATGTCACAACCAAAATCTTGTAATAGTCTTTTTCAGTTACATGGAACATTAGGAGTAATGCTATCTACTGCTACATTTTAAGTTGTAGAGATTTAAATGGAGGAAGGTATGTGGTAGTGAGACATGTGTGGCCTTGTAATGTGAATCCCAACAATTCTGCAAGACAATATTCATTCCGAGCACATGCACATTTTGCACGCTTACAGCTGAAAACACGAGCCTTTGTACTCTGACTAGCGCTGACCCGAAGAGCAACATGCGGAAATTCAAGCAGTGCAGCACAGCACTGAAAGGAGAATAATTTCACTTTTTCAGATTTACTTTGAAAGCAGATTGCACCACTTTTTAAATCAATTAAAAACAAATCTATCATGTGAAAGCATCTGCCCTAAAATAGATAGTACCGTGCTGCTTGAGCTGCGTGCTGGCAATCTGAACTGACCCTGGAAGCCCAAGCTGAAAGGAAGTTTTCTTTGCACAGTTCTCTGAGTTCTGGTTATGGTGATTTGGTTTTGTGTCATCCCTCTGCAATGTCTTTGATTGATTGTTAAGTGTATAGATCCCGTGTTCAGTAAAACTGTAAGGGTATGGTATATATTTGATAGATTTTTCCCTGTGAGTGCTGATTATGGGACTTTTAAAGAGAAATAAGTGCAAAGGCTTTATTTGAGGTGGCTTTCTAAAAGTGCTGGAGACCTGTATGTTACAACATTTATATACGGGGTATGACATTTTCTTCTGGCTAAATCATTTTCTTTATTTGTTTCACCAGAGCATTGATTCTATCCATAGACATATTAGAAAGCAGTTTGGCTGGAACCCTGTTAAACATAGTCCAGATAAACAGAAGACTATTGATAAGCCTAGGTCCGGTTTCTGATTTTACTCTTTGCTCTTTCCTGCTCTCGCTTTCCGATCAGCTAATAGCTCCCCATTGCAAAAGGTTTCACATCTGACTTGTTTCTGTTGTTTGTTTGCTCAAAGATGTATGAACTTGAGTTGTATATGGCAGAGGAATTTCACTGTAACATTAATAAATTTGCTATTTTATTGTATCACAGGGTAAATTGTAATCATGCCATTTCTCCTAACGAACTCCCAGCCTGTACAACGCAGGAAGGTTTAGGACGTGTTCCAGAGCCTGTTAAAGGTGGTGGCAGTCTCTCCCTTGACCCAGCAGGCTGCGAAGCAGACCTTTTAATCAAAACGTAAGATAGCCTTGATGAGCCAACATTTCAGCATTCCTTCATCAGGGTAGGCAGAAGAATTAAGCTTTATCAAAGTTGTATGCCTTTGAGAGGATTTGTTGTTGTTGTGATAGGGTTTCCGCTCAGTAACACGGATGTGTTACTTACATGACAGCATTTCTGTCATAAATGGAAATACAGATCTGTACATATATGTGTCTCATTATTAGATGATCCATATTTACAATCCTAAGAGTATACGTTGGTTAGTTTAACATTTTATTTAGAAAAGTATTATCTCACCTACCTCTTCTTGGGTTCACAAATACCAGGTTTCGTGCTGACAGCTTGTTCGCGTAAAAGAATTCTTTGTGTGTGGCCAGTCTGCCAATTTTGTGTGACCTATCTGCATTATCTAACATGGGATCAAACCCATGGTGGGGTTTTTTGTCTATTTTTTATGGCATTCTGCAGCCTCTGGGAAAAGTTTCTGTGCTTCCTGGTGTAACATAGCAATTAGTGCAAACGTCAAAAAAGGCCTTGACTGGCGATGGCCTTCTTGCACATCAGCGTGCAATGGTCGGAGACGTTTTGGCTTTATTTTTAATTGAATAACGATGCTGAAAAATTGATGGTAAAAGACCGAGAAACAACTATAGGACTGGTTTCTGGTCAGTGCTGGAAACCATGGTTAGAGTCGTGAGTCATCAGTTGGAAGAGATGGCTTCGGAAAGTGTGGCACGGAAGTATTCCCCAGCTTGCAGGCTGAACACGCACTAGGCAGTTCAGGTATTGCATATCGGCAGCTTCTGCAATAGGTGTGTGAGGATTTGCTCTCCTGATGCCTAGAAACAGAACTAAATACTGTGGGTTTGGATGGAGATTTTAAAAGATAGGTGAACTCAACGCAAATCAAAAGAACTACCGCCAAGCAGTTACCCATCTTGTATGTGGTTCTTGCAGTAATGCAGAAGTAATAACCTGGGGGATGTGGAGGAATATTAAAAGGCATATGGAAGATTAAGTATCCCTATTAATTTAATCCTTAGTCTTTTTCCAGATGCTGAAATACAAGCATACGGAAGCAATTTCAGTGCTGAACTTTGTGATGGAGGATGCCTATTTTCTGTAAATTGGACTACGGCTAAGCACATCCTTCATCAATCTAGGTCATTAGGCAGCCTTAAAATTTTAATAGGTTTTCTCTCATTGATGTGATAATATTCCAGTGGGTAAAGAAAGCAAAACTGTAGATTTCCATGGCCAGTATCCTATGCTTCCTGTCTCCCCAGCTACAATAAAATAAAATTATCAAGCGTGCATGGTAAAAATGAAAACAAAAAATAATTACTTGTAGGATTCGCTACTGCCAGGAGCTTTGGTAGCCAGAACAGAAACAAATTGAGAGAGAGAGATTAGGCAAAGTCATGAAGAAGGGCTCGCTTGAGGATTATTGAACAGGATGGCTGTATGTAAACTCAGGTTTAGCAGGTACTTTAAACAGTAAGTAGTCAGCGATAAGTTGGTAAAAAAAGGAAAAGCATGGTTTTATGTATATGTACCTTGTTACACTCTTCTTTTTTAAGGCTCTGCTACAAGCCTTACACCAGAAACAAGATAACTGGGGCAGATAAACTTTAGTCTCGTTCAGTGTAGCCCGGTTTATGCTAGGTTGTTATACACAGCTGCTTGCTCCTGGATTTGCTCACCCATACAGCCCCATGAGCTGAGTGTTGCTGTGTGGTGTCTTAGACCTGATCTGTTTGTGAAGGCCACGTAAGCAGAGCCCTGTGCCTGTCTAGAGGACGTTCATGTGAGTTTTTGCAGCACCTTACCTTGAAGACTGTTGATGCCTTTGGAATAGCCTTCACTTGCATCCATTTGTTAGCACTAATTTGATCTGTTTGAAGATTGTTAGATCCTACCAGAGCACAAATGAAAAACAATCAATTTTTGCATGAATTTTGAAATTGTTTAATGTATAGAGCGTTAAGTACTATCTGTAGCCTGTAAGATATTATCTAGGTGCGGCAGCTTAGGTATGGTTACAGACCTGGCCTACGGAGCAGTGTTACAAGCTACCGTGATGTTTTGTGGTCTGTTCCTGAAGCGTCAGCTCTTGGATCAGAGGAAATGTGATTATATCAAAAAAACAAATCTAGCATTGAATGTGAATAGCCACACACAATGGGGATACTGCAGCTCATTACCTTATTTGCAGGAACTGAGAGTATGCTCTTCCTCGATGCTCTAAAATAAAGTTAAGCAAGACAAAATGTTATCTTTGTTCCAGAGAAGAGCCACTGAAGGTGGTTCAAGCTCGCACCTTGTTGCAGTGCCAGCGTTCAAAAGCAATGACTAATTAAGCTCTGGTCATTCAGTTGCGTGCAGTTATCTGTGATACTCCTCTACGTATTTTATGCAATGTAAAAAGGCAAAAGTTACATACTCCTAAAGAGAAGACTTTCTGATTAAGTGAGTTGCTATAGATTTTACCCCAGATTTCTAACGCTCCTGGATGCAGACGGTACTTGGGAAGAATGACACTGAAGGTAGAGCGTAAACCTTTACAAATACAAAGTGTTATATATACGCTATTTTTTTTAATCTCTTTGATGTCTTCGCCGTTTGGGATCTGATGATGACTGTTGAATTCTTGGTACTGCCAACAGCTGCGTGCTTGTGATCTGCATAGCTGTCTAGTTGCTTATTAAGAGCAGAAATCCCAGAGGAATTTTAGGTAACGTGCAATATATCCTACAAAATCCAGGAATTTTTGAGGGGAAAATGTAACAATGAAATACTGTGACGCCAGCTAATAATCTTTTAAACAATCTTCAGATCTGTTGCTATTTTGGGAATCGGCTGTTTGTGTTTATATTTGAGTAGGTATGCAAGTGGATGTAAGGTCTGCAAATTGAGATGACTCGATCTTTTATTAAACCACATAAAGCCTGTTTTGTCTGGCATTCAGAGATAAACCCAAGCAAGACCTGAAACGTAGCCTCCATCATTCTTGTGCATAGACTGTTTATATTTTATGTGGAATGGAAATGCATGGTGAATATGCTGAGAGAGAATGTGGAACAGTTGTACGGACTAAATACCCTATAGAGCGGATCAGAGAAAAGGGATTTAAGTGAACAACACATGTGCACAGCCTGCTACACGGAAGACTTTATTTGTTTTTCTTATAGGTTAAGGAAAAGAAATTACTATAAAATCATATATTCATTTTATTTTTTGTGTGTGTGTTGCACATGGGTGACCAAAAAACATTCTAACATAAATGGGAAATTTTGGATTTGATACACTAGGATGAACCTTTACTGAAGTTACGTGAATCAAAGTTGAAATTGTTCCTTGTCAGAGATCTGTTTTTAGAGTGTTCTTTCTGGAGTTAAAGTATTTTATTTTCATTTGCAGTTGAGTATCAGGGAGGAAAAGTACATGGAGTTTAAAGGATTCTATTCAGGCAGTCTTCAGGTTGGCACCTATTCAGGTCTTGGAAAAGATTCAGAGTGAAGGAAGGGGTATGCCCTTTCTTACAGAGATGCAAAGTTCATACCTTCTGTCACCCTATATGCACACCCACCCCCATCCCCCAGCCCAATAAAAACTGCAAACCAGAAATGATCCTGTGCGGCTTAGATTGCAGGAAGAGAAACAGGAGAAGGAGCCTTTGCTGTCTCGCTTCTACTTAGGGCTATGGGAGTCAAAGGGAAGATAAGAAGAAAAATAGGCAGTCAATAAAAATTAGAATATGAACACCTGGTCCAAAGTATATCTACCCCTCCTGGAGCTCAGGAAACCAAGACTGCAAATACAGTTTCCTCAAACCCTGCTCCGTTCCTGCACCCTGCCTGCTGGGGTTGCGACAAAACCACAATTCATTTTTCGATCAGAAAATCAAGATTTGCGTTACCTCTATAAAAATCTAGAACAAATACGACCACGACAACTTTTTACACGTCTTTAAAGTACCCTACTGTTTCAGCGGTTAGCACAGGGCTGTGAACCCGTGTCACAAGTTCTCTTTCCATCCCCGGTCAACTGATGGTACATCTGGTCTGCTCCAGCGATCAGCCAGCAGCCCAACCGGCACAGAGGGATTGCCCTCGTGTGCTGCGGGCGTGATCGCCTGGTGAGGCGCTCCCTTTAGGATGGACCTTCTTGGTGGTAGCTTCAGCACGTTCGGCAGAGCACGAGGGCTTCTGCTCTGGCAGACGAAAGACACAAAATGGAGAAAGGAAGGGAAAAAGAAAACGTTGTTCCCTCTTTTACAGCTAAGGTGCAGGGAGTGACTTGCCGAGGTATCACAGTGGCAACTGTGGCACAGCCAAGAATTGAACTTAAGCCCTGTCTGGGACTTAACCACAAATCAGCATTCCTTTTTGTTACTGTGTTTAAAAGCCCCTCTCGTTTTGAATAGTTATATTGGCCAGTGCGGTGTTCAACATAATCATAGCCCATTAATACTAAAACCATCCAGTACTTGAGAACAGCATATATAAACACATAAACCACACCAGCTCAGCCAATATAAATGTACTGGGACTATTTTAGACAGTAGATTTTAAATCATCTAGAAATTAATCTACTAACATCATTTTGTAGCCCAGGAGCCTGGGGGTGGAGAGGACTGAACATGCTTACATGACACACAAACCGTTCTATGTATAGAAAATTATGCATGTAATATTTAAAGCTAAGCAAATTACATTAAACGCTCTATTTGCACAGTCAGGCAGAGAGAAATATTCAAGTGAGTTCAAATATTCATGTACATTTCTATTTTAAAAGCTTTGGATCCAACATTGCTTGCCATTGACCCTTCTCCGACATCTGTTAATCTTGGGTTTATTTCAATTTCTTTCTCTTTCTTTTTTAAACAGATGACTCCACTTAAATCAGCACTTGGTTTCCATTAGACAGATAGAAGGTGATTCACTTAGTAACATGTGCATCTTTATCTGGTTAAGTCCTAATAGCCTTAATATATCAAGGCAGCTGGTGTGATTAACAGCACTAAAGGCTTTGTCAGGCACTACACCTAATAAATACTGCCCTTTGTCCAGCCATAGGAAAAGAGTGAATAAATACATTGTTTCCAACCCGAAAATGTATACAGCCTTATAAATATTCTAAAATTATCGCTATTAAAAAAAATATGTTGACAATAGAAGTTACATCTACATATATGTCTGTGTTTGTACGTGTCTACAAATCCAAGTTTGGGTTGGCTCTTTGCCCTGCCTGGGCTATTTTTTTTTCTGTTTTATCCTCTCACGATGGAGCCGCCATACACGTGTGATTTTCCTCCTGTTCCCTTCAGCTTTGCGCAGATTCTTTGGTGGTTCTTTGTCTCTGGTTGTTACAGCTTATCTGTCCTGGGGTAGTTGGATACACAAGTATTAGTTGTGCCGCTCTAGTTAATGTTAGGAACAAATACACCTGACTTGGCTTGACTATCGTGTATGATAATCCTGCCAAATGAGGCAGTAGAAACAAAAAACCCAAAAGTGAAATATATTCAACACGTCCGCTTGGGGTCCTTGCTTCATCCTAGCTGAAGCGTTCTGGAAACTTTCCAGTTGTGCCACCAGTGTCTGATTGCATGCTGCGGTCATCACGGTTTGTAGAGAGTTTCAACCAGAGGAGTTTTACAGGAGAACGTCTTAGAAAGGAAATGGGCAGGGATAATTTTTGCTACTTCTCGAAAAGAGACCAGCAGAGCCATAATCCCGGGTGGTTAAATCCTTTGTGTCTGCTTCGTGTTGCATTAGGGAGTTTCGGCCAAGCTTTGAGGACAAATGATCAGTCCCGCAGACGCATCGCCTAAAACTCTTAGGAGAATTTTGATAGCAGAAGTGACTGAGGAGGAACACGGCGCCTGTTCACCGATGCAAAGGAGCAGCGCTTTCTGCCATAGCACTAACCCCCCCCTCTTCCATCTAACACAGTGCACTGCAGGCAGCAGAAAAACTCAGAGAAAAATGCATTGCTCTGTCTTCAGAGGCACAGAGGTGCGCTCGGGGAGTTAAAGTCTTTGGGATCTATGGCCTCTTTGCAGCGCAGGAACATTATAATGTAATGGAATTAGTCCAGCTCCCACTTGATAGTAAGTTACTTTCATTTTTCTCTCCAGCTGCCCTGTATTTCTCCTCAGCTTTGACCTGTATTGTAACCTTGAATAGGCATCTTCACCCCTCTCGGCTCCTGCTCCTGAGCGAAGCCTGGGCTGCTCACCTAGGCTGCAAGCTCTCTGAGCTCCAGCCTTGTCCTGTGCTTACACAGGGCTTTTCTTTTTCCAGTGGTGCTGGAATTTGGATATTATCAATGCCAAACAGTAAAATAGTATTCTGGCCTGGCAAATTTGTGTATTATAGATGCCTAGACTTTTAAACATAAAATAAATGCAATGTAAGTACAGCAGTCACGAATCAAAACATAGGTATTTTCTATGCTAGCTAAATAACTGGTAGATAGCTCGTAGTACTCTATACACCATAAAGAACTTCAGAAATTGTCATAGAAAAATGTGGATTCGTCCATTTTTGTAGTATGATTGTAGTGTGGAAAAGGAAAAAAAAAAAGGCAGTTACCAAGATGAATTATTAGAGGTGAATTGCGTTAAATGTAAGTCGAGAAAAATGCAATTGCTTCATGTATAGTACTATTTCAAAAGTTTTGTGGTGTTTTGATCACTGTTTCTTCCGGAGGATGTTATTGCTAGCCTTGGAAAAGGCAGGCGGGGTAACTTTAAAATGAGATTCCTTCTGATACAACACTCTTGCAAGTCTAGTATTAATTCTTAATTAAACTGAGTACTCTGAGTAATTTAGGTGACTTCCTTAATGACATGTAAGTATTTCTTCAGGGTAAACTGATGTATGCAGAGTAGGGTACATACTGGTCGTATTCAGAAATACTTTCTTTTTAGGGCATGGGTAGAAAAGTGTAGGAACTGTACCAATATTTTAGTCAGCAAAAATCCAGGAAGCCCTTAGAAGAGTATAGCACACATCAGTTTAAGAGACAGCTAGATGTCTTTTTGAAATTATCTCAGAAAGCTAGCACAACTTGAAAGTGGTGTGAAGGGAAGGGCAGAGACTGGTTTAATTAGAGGTTTAGTTAAGGATGAAATTGTATTAGCTAAGCTCAGCTGACAGGTATGAGGCAATAACTCGTGGAATAGGGATCTTCTTTCCTTCCTCTACCATTTCTATTTCCTCCTCNAAAGTGGTGTGAAGGGAAGGGCAGAGACTGGTTTAATTAGAGGTTTAGTTAAGGATGAAATTGTATTAGCTAAGCTCAGCTGGCAGGTATGAGGCAATAACTCGTGGAATAGTGATCTTCTTTCCTTCCTCTACCGTTTCTATTTCCTCCTTTCGTTGCTGATGAGCTCTGCCTTGCATGAGGCCGCGGGAGCTGGGGCCCGAGCATGTTTCCTCGCTGTGCTGGTGAGTACTTGTATTGAATCCTGTGACATCTGTGAACTTGCAACAGCTTAAACCTTGCTTCTGACATGGATCCCAGAGCAGTGCAGGTCACTGTTACAAAAAAAAATAAAAGTGCTAACAAATACAAACTCCTTTCCAGATTCAAAAAAATTGTCTGTGAAGGTGTCAGAGTACATCCAGAGCTCTTTGGGTGTTGTCCTGATTCTCAGCAATGCGGAAGGTGGAAGGTAACGTCGGAAGCAGGTGAGGGCTCTCTCTGGCAGGACAACGTATGTGCAGACTGCTGTTGACCTCTAGGAAGCCTTGAGCTCAGAGAATTGTAGGCTTTTCTGACCCCTGTTTTAGACCCAAAAGAATGAGAAGTCCTTTTACAATGCAAAACCCCATTTTCTTCTGCTTTACTATAGAAAATATCCCTCTCCATTGAAACTGAGAAGTTTGCGCTCCATGGTAAATAATAATGAGGATTATTGTAAAAGATTCGGGTTATTTCCGCCCTTCTCCTAAGCTTTCTTTCATCTTATCATACGTTTGTTTTGTACCGAAATGAAGCTGTGAGATACACACACTGAACAGAAATCAAAGTCGTGCTTTCATCGCGGTCCCGAAGCTAACCGGTTGGCTTTCAGCTACAGGCATCTACGGGCACCTTGTACTGTAGTACAGTAGTGTTATGACTTTGGAGGCCCAGCTATTTTAAATCATAATAGTGACACAGTATGCACGCATTCTTTCAAAAAGCCTGGGCAAGCCACGCTGCGTTGATTTTCTTGGCACGCTGTGTACCTATAATTTTGTCTTATGTTTCGTAATGTAAGTATCTGGGCATAGAATCAAAAAGCTCCACTGGATATATGAGAATTTTTTTAAAAAGAAAAACACAACAACAAACACATTCTTTGCTTTTAGATTGGTAGTATTCCTTTAACAGCTATAAGCTGTAAGAACAAAGAAAATTACTGGGGGGGAACAAAGGAAACCGAAACATTATGATTGCGGGAGATGTTTTGAGATTTTTTTGGCAAGACTGTCCAGGTGGTTTGTTAGTGTATTTTTGTACCCTGATTTTGGCTCTCTGCCAGCATGCTTACAGTGACTGAGTTACTCAGGACAGTTAGAAATACATTATAACCTTTCATGAAAAAAACGAAAAGCCATGCATGTGCTGAACTGATTTACTCTAGAAGAATTCGGCCAAAGGACCCAATTAATTCTGTGTCGATATCTGTCGTTCGTGCTGCTAAAGGAACTGAAGTCAAGATAGGAGGATCTCGTTTTGTTGCTCCCCGTTTTGTCCCCCAATAGTCTGGTTTTCCGAGGTGGTGGCAGACCCTGTGGGTGCTCAGTATCACTTTAAAAATGAGTCCCTACCTCTCCTCTGGAAACGAGTATAATGTATTACCTGCATACGGTCGGAGAGACAGCTGCTTTTCACACCGAGGGTACTGAGCGTCAGAAGAGCTGAACCCACCTTTGCTAATCTCTATGAAAACAGAACGATCTGTAATTTGGGATAATGCTGTAATTAATCTTACGATAATAGCATGAAATGGATAGGCATAGGTAGTTGTATTAGGCTCCATTCAAGTACAAACTGGAGACCCAACTTCAACTGGAAAGTAACTGAGAGGGACTTTTGTGTTCCTGTTTCCTGTTCGTTGTACGAAATCGGTCAGTGCTACCTATGCCATTAGGGATGAGGCTGAGGAAGAGCATCTCCTTCTAACGTGCTTTGCTTTTCTTATATAAGCACAGGAAACGGTCAAGCATGAATTTAAAAGAAAAAAAGCAGGTGAGGGGTTGTTGACTAATGAGTTTGCATATTTTTGCCTGAGATCCATCACTGCAGTATTGGAGTATTACAAATGAGAATGTTTTGTGCATGCGTTATTTTGTCATCCCTAACTATTTGCAATGCGTTGATAATCAGCTACTCTAAACCACAATATTAAAAGAGATCGCTGTGATTGAAAGTTTCTGTATTTTCCCCAGTGATTTTTTTGTCTCCACCCTCAGAAGAGGGCTTTTCCCCGCAATGGGGAACCTTACATTGCATCCCTTTTTTCTCATCTTTCTTTTCACCTCAGATTTATCCATTCCCTATGACTACTGGTAGCAATGCTTTCCCCAAGCGTTCAGATTTGACTGCTTCTGTCAAAGACTTTCTGGCATTATCCTTGTTTACCAGAGGCGAGAAGAAGCAGCTGGCTTGCTTTTGGTTCTTGGAAGTCTGTAGACCTAAAGCCCTTCCAGAAGTGTGTTCTGTTCCCAGACAAGAGGATCTGATTTCAGAAAATTAGCCTCTGTAGCTAGTTGTAGGGAGGCAGATTGGTTAAAGTTTACAACCTCTTTTTGTTTAGCTTCTGGAACAGTGCCATGGAGTCTCAAGTTTCCTTTATAAAGAGAGATCTATGCTCCGTCAGAAGGTAAGCAGGCAAGGTACGTGAAGGCTGCAGGGTGAATGGCTCTTTCAACAATGAAATCAGTTTGGGGTCTTTAAGATCCCAGTGGTTCCTTGTGTTAAGACAGTGCTGAGCAGGCAAAATTCCTAAAAACTTCGGGGGGTCAAAATACCCACCCTTAAACAAAACAAAACAAAACTTCAGAAAATACTAAACAGGAAGAAATTTCCTGCAAATCATAGATAGAATAATAGAATAGTTTGGGTTGGAAGGGACCTTTAGAGGCCATCTAGTCCAACCCCCCTGCCGTGAGCAGGGACATCTTCAACTCGAGCAGGTTGCTCAGAGCCCCGTCCAACCTGACCTTGAACATTGCCAGGGATGGGGCATCTGCCACCTCCCTGGGCAGCCTCTTCCAGTGTCTCACCACCCTCATTGTAAAACATTTCTTCCTTACATCTAGTCTGAATCTACTCTCTTTTGGTTTAAAATCATTACCCCTTGCCCTATTGCAAAAGGCCCTGCTAAAAAAGTCTGTCCCCATCTTTCCTGTAGGCCTCCTTTGAGTACTGAAAGGCCTCAGTAAGGTCTCCTCAGAGCCTTCTCTTCTCCAGGCTGAACAACCCCAACTCTCTCAGCCTTTCTTCCCAGGAGAGGTGTTTGATCCCTCTGATCGTTTTTGCGGCCCTCCCCTGGACCCGCTCCAACAGGTCCGTGTCTCTCCTGTGCTGAGGACCCCAGAGCTGGATGCAGGACTCCAGGTGGGGTCTCACCAGGGCAGGGCAGAGCAGAGGGGCAGAATCACCTCCCTCAACCTGCTGGTCACACTGCTTTCGATGCAGCCCAGGATGCGGTTGGCTTTCCTTATGAAGTTCCTTGGCTCTCAGGGAATCAGAAGAGGCGAGTGCTACCCACATCTTCATTTCCTTCCTGGTGAGTCCCGTGTGCTTTGGTTATTCACATGCGCACACGCTGGGAATGGTATCTCATGCAAAGTGTCTTGATACGTTGTGGTTCTGGGAGCAGATACACCAATGCTCCTTCGGTCTGAGGATTAAGAATCTTAAATAGTTATTCCGGTATATAGGGTTCACCTTGCTCCCATCTTCCTGAAAGTGAAGGTGTCGCTCTACAATTAATAAATCATACTCACATGTTACTCTGGGGTACAGAAGCTTTGCCTCAGGCAGAATAAAAGACAGGAAAGAAAAAAACCATGCTCTTAGAAACATTGCATTGGGAAAGATGCAGTAGTGAAGCTCTGTGTTTTTGTAATCTCATTTTCCTGATTTCATCCAATTAGTGAGGAAACGCATCTCCTGTTTTGTTTGCTCATTTATCCGTTGGTACATGGTAGCCTTTCAGTGAGTTTCCAGTTGAATGCTATTTGATTCTTTCTTTGCAGTAATTTACAGAATGAATTCCGTCACTAAGGAAATAAAATGCTAGGAATCTGATTTTGGCCATCTTTCCACATGGTTTGGAGAAGCCTGCAAGTTTTCACAATGTGTGTAAGCTCATCCTTGAATATCAGCAAGTTAACTCCGCCAGCACAGTTGTCTAAACTTTGCCATTTACAGTATGTGTTTTTAAAATATTAGAAAACTTGGTATTTCACTGTTCCTGAGCGCCATACATCTCTTCCTCTATCAGTTGCTACTCAGAAAATATCACCAAATTAATGACGGTTTATTTAGCAAACTGTCCTGGTTTGACCTAATGCAGTATTCCATCCCATACACATCATGCTCAGAG
>VZSC01016180.1:373680-385287 GCA_013398225.1 Steatornis caripensis | reverse complement strand
TTTTTTTTTTTTTTTTTTTGAGGAAACCAGATGGTGCTTGCCACATGTAATTTGTGTCAAAACTAGTTAATACTGAATTGCTGCGGCATTTTTTTTAAATATGGTGGAACTCATGTCCTAACAGTTGATGTATTTCACAGCTGCTTCAGTTAAAGGACAGTAGGCGCATTCTGAGCGAAAGCAGCAGGTACTCGGTCATGGGGACTCATTCCCATAAGACAGCTCTATCTTATGCTATCGCTATACAAGTGGCATTTACCTCAGTATGGGTAACATTAATTTCTTTCTGTAATACCGAAACGGACCATTTTCGTGAGAGCTGGAAGGAGATGCTGCTTCTCTACCCCTCTGGCACCTCAGTAGATGTTTAGTATCTGCGTTGTCATCTGGTTAGCAATAGCACAGGCATAAAAGAGATTTGTTTCCATTGAACGAAATGTATGAAACTAAGCTTTGCTTTCATTACATCTATTATTTGGGTCTGTAGCATGATGGATGACAACTAACTCCAGTGCGGCTGAAAAGATAATTTTAAAAGACGGTGAACCACAACAAAGGCAAAAACATGGTTGGCTTTGTAGCAGGAGTTGCGTAAAGGAACAGCGTAGTCATACGTGGCAGCATCCTTTTCAGAGGGAAAAAGCAGGAAGATTAAATAGAGTGGATGTTATAACATGTGTTTAATGTACTAAAGCAGGCTCCTCGCCTCAGTAAAATATACTTTGATGAGAAGAATCTGAGATCATTTCAGATGATAGAAGGTGAAATGTTCATGGCAGAGACTACAAAGCAGCAACGTTTCTTTTGCAGGTGCTTGAGCGTCAGTGTTTAGTAGTCGTATATCACAGGAAAATCCACTTTGGTAATGTAAATAACTGATTGTATGTTCACCAAAAAGCTGAGTAAAGTTATAAAATCAAGATGTTGATCGTAGCATTGCTCTGTGGTACATCTAACATACTTTCCAGTCTGAATGGAGGTATTGGCGTTTTGTAGTTTCAGACTTATCTGTACTTTGTTAGATGAAACACATTGCAATTTTTGGTGCAAAGTTACATCATCTCAATTATATAAAAGGTTAAGAGCCTGTAGAGTTGCATTGGGCTGCTGTATATTTAAAATATTTTTCCACCGGTATCTGTGTTATAGGCGAATAAGGTATGTTAAATTAATTGGTCTTGCAAGACGCCAATGATTTCTTCTCTTCAGTTATTGAAAAACTGCTTTTTTTCCCCTGCCTGATCTGTTTTCTCAAAAAAAAAAACCCTGTCTTGTTATATCTGTTCTGTGCAGTTGGCCACAGAAGTTGCGAGGGGCTTAAAAAACCCAACACATGGGAACCAGTACGATAGCCCCTGTGTCGTTTGGGAGGGGATGGCAGGCTGCTGCCATCCTTCTAAAAGTTATTGTTTAAGAAGGTGTCTTATCGGCCTAAAAGAGGAGAAGAAATTCGTGGTATTCACTGGTCATTAATGTTTATAAAAAGAGGACCTTGAACAGCCGGGGTGTGTTTGACCTTTGACTTGCAGAAAATTCATGGCAGCTTTATTCAACCAAGGCGCTATTTACACGGCACGTACGACGCATTCTGAGATTCAGCTGGGATACCACGAAATGTTAGGAGTCGCTACATAAATGACTCAAAGTCAGATGAAGTGAATGTAGAAAACGCCAAAGTCAACTTTAATGTCTGCGCGCAAATTTGTAAAATACTCCCTCGGAGGCATCTACATCTACGTCCGGCAGAACCTGCAGGTGCCTTTTGCAGACAGCTACATTTATCTGCATATATTTTTATAAAGTAGATACATATAAACCCTATATACACGTCTATATATTTATTTCAAGAATTGAATTGAGAACATTTGTGAGGGATGAAATTAAATCGTGCTTCCAAAAAATCTGTTTTTAAATCTTACAGCTTTGTTATGGTAGTGTGTTTTATGTTACATGAATTACGTCCTTTAATGTGAATATCTGGAAGATACATTCACCATCGGATTTAACTTGCATTTTGGAATGTCCGCAGAAAAAGGATCAGCGGAGCAGTAATAAAAACCAGGCATTTAGTAAATTTTTTTCTGACACATCTGTGAGCAGTAAAGAGACACAGGGTTTTACCAGCCCCGAACATTCAATCGTAAGTGAAACTTTACAACTGCAGTAACAACAGTGCTGTGAAAACATTCACTGAACTGCCACAAACTCTCTACTTACTACTGAAATCCTTAGATAAATATCGAATGAAATTTCTTATTGCAAGGCATGGCAAAGGAAAGCAAGCACACTTTCGTATCCACTTTTTCCACCTGAGAGGTACGTCGGGTGACACAGAGGCGTGCTAATTGAAGTTGGTTTTTGAAGTCTGGGTTTGCAGGCTCCGAGTTGCTACGGGTGCATCTCTCTTGTGGTTAATGGGAATGAAGGACTGAGGTCATCACAAAGCAAAAGAAAACATCATGAATATACAAAATGTATATATGTGGCCGCATACGGCTTCTGTGTTTTTCTCTTTAGCTCAGCATCTCACAAATGCTGACAAGTTAATTTAAAGATTGGGGTCTGTTTTGTGTTTTGACAGTATTAGAAAAGGATGTTTATAAGAGGCATTAAAAGAGGCAGACGTTCCCTCAGTTTGTAAAGCTTCAGTTCTGCGTGCCTAGGTAAAGGGGGCTTTCACTTCATGGCGTGAGGAATGCTGTATTATTTATCTTTGGGTGGAATTTATTTGCTGTTTGGGTTTTTTTCTGTTTGATCACATTCTCCGACAATTTTTTCAGTATTTCAGAGTTGCAGTAAATTTTTGTCTGATCCAGGATGAAAATAAAATTACAAGAAAGAAAAGCATGTACGGCAATACCAATAGGAGAAGATTTCCTCTCTTTATGATTGCATTAATTCTAATTGAACATGCAGAATGGAATCCAGAGTGACTTTGCTCGTGGAACGGTTTCTGTGTTCTTCTGCCTTTGTCCTTGGGAGAGCTGCCAGAAAATGCTGATTCTGTCTCCAGAACGCTTAAATTCACTTAATGCCAGGAAAATCAAATACGCGCATCAGCGGTTGGTCAGATGGTAAAACAGTTAACTGCTTTTACCAGGGGGACACGCTGCAGAGAGTGTTTTATGCAGAGATCTTTGAACAATATCCATTCTCATACAGCGTGTGGACTCTGGGGCGGACAGGATTTTAACACAGGTACTGTTAGGCTGGAAGCGAGTCGTGCAATGGTAGAAAATACGTTGGGTCAGAAATAGAAAGGCAATAAACCTAGTTTCTGCGCGTTATGGCTTGGATTTTCAAAGAAGTCTAGAAGCGTAGCTTCTTAACGGTCACTGAAAGTGGGAGTGTGTAGGAGGGACAGGGGCCTGAGCACCACCTCGCGCGCCGTGATGGGGATCTCCATTTTGCCTAGGAAATGCCGCTTCTAAGTTCAAAATGAAGCACTGGCCTCTGGATAATTCGGCCTCCCCTAGCACTGGGCAGAAATCCTCTGGCACATGTCCACACTGGGCAAGCCTGCGCAGGTTGCAGAGGAGAAAGCTCTGCTTGCTCAGGCGGGCGCCAACAAACTGGTAACTGCAGTTTGAAGGGGTCGCGTTTGTCCCAGTGGCAATATCATGGAGCCCGGGTGGCCTGTCACGTCGGTCTGCTGCTAGCTTTCTGGCGTGATGGTGCTTCTGGCAAGGGCTTCGACTTGAAGCAACTGGCAAGTCGGAATGCGAAAGACCGTGTCAGCCTGCTGTCTGAGGGACAAGTATCTCAGGAACAGGTCCTTTCATGTCTCTGGGTCCTTTTGACGTTCCTGGCTTAGGGCATCAGAGTTGTATCACTCGATAGTCGGCATCATTTACTTCAAGAGCAGACAAGGAACGTGTGTGACAGAAGCTGAGTTAAACCGACAGCTCTTCTGCGTTTAGCAGCAAGTGTTGCAAAGTGGGCCAAAAACTACGCATGTGCCTGAGAGCTGACATACGTACGTGGGCAATTCATTCGCAAAACCACCCGCGATGATGGGCGCGGTATTTATGATCACAGCAGCGGTATAGATCAGTGGTAGCACAGGCCGACAGAACCAAGTGCCACTAAATGAATTAGCAAGACCCAGTCGACAGGCAGGGGCGGTTGTGCTCTTCTCGCACAAGGGGATGCTTTGGCCTTTTCATTTCTGTCCTCTTTGTCCTCCATGTCCCTAGTTTTCACACTCTTGCCTTTCCTTAGCAAATGTGGTTTTTCAGGGCTCTGGAATAAGTGAATTATACAGCCTGTAGCGTCTTTGGCATCCCACCTGCAGTCACCAGCCCCTCCGTCACGTCCTGAGCGTAGGGTCACCGGCCTCCTGGGTCGTTCCTGCCCATCCTGCATTCAAAGGGTATAGAAGAGTAAAAGTACAAAGATTTGAAAAGGAATTTTGCATTAATATTAAGGAAAAATTAAGACCCTGTATTGAGGTTGTGTTTCATGTAGTTTGAATGAAGACAGCAACTCTATAATGTATTTTTGTTACCATTTCCATATTAAGTCTGTCAGAGTATCAGGCTGATTTTCAAGACTTGTAAGCAATTACGGGGCGATGGTAGGACAAGTGAAATGTGTGACTAAACTTGTCTGGTCAATAAAAGGAGGGGATGAACTCTTCTGTTTTGTTTCCAGGTTGGGCAGGGAGAAGTAATTGCTGCGTTGCACAAATTAAAAATCAGAACGGTTGTTTCAGTATATCTGACCTCAGCTACGCCCAGCGTGTCCTCAGAGCCACCTCCCCGTTTGCTTGTGAATAATAGCTCATCAAACAGCCAACTGGCCACCGCTTTGTTCTGAATTCTTAAATACAGGGCACAATTAGTCACACCAAAGTGTCCACCCGAGAAACTAAGGCTAGCCCTGCCGACCGCATGGAGATGGTGTGTTTCTGTTAAATCTGGCCTCAGGTAGTGATGCTGAGTTTGCTCCGGTGAGGATCCTTCAGCTCACAACTTCTCTGACTGGATTAATCTTTAGTTCTGAAAGATTTTTAATGTACCTGAGTGATTCTCGCATGTTGTTGAAGAACATTATTTTTATTCACGGATATCCTGGCTTGACTTAGTTCACTTTCTTGTTTAAAATGGGAAAAAAGGTACGCTATTCTGTACTTCTAACATCGCTGGCTTCTCCTCTTAAAGAAAATCCCTGCTGTGCAGCGTGCTGAGCAGGTCTTGAAGGGTCTTCATGTTCTACTGAAATCAGCAGGAACAAGCGGAGTTAGTCCTGTCGTTGGCTTGGGATCATGAATAGTCAGTATAGGTCTTCATAGAAGGCGCACAGGCACCATGAAGTCCTACGCGAGTATTTGTTAGTTTGAGGTGCCACCTTACCACCCTGAGGGTTGCTTGATCTGGCAGGGCATCAGAGCGGGCAACATCCACGAGGCTGTATTCCAGCGCTGGCTTTGTGGGGGAGCCTTTAGGAGCCTAACCTCCTTTTTTTTTTTTTTTTTTCAATTTGCCTGTATGTGCAACCAAGATAACGATATTTTCCTTGCTTCTTAAAGTACTTTCTGATCTGCAAATGAAAAGAGCTAAAAAAAAAAAAATACTGCTGTTCATTTTTTCTAAGCTAGCTTTAAAGCTATGCCACCACATTCATCAGCAGCGCAGAGCTTTTGAAGGCAAAGCCGTTTTACGTTATGGTACTAGTGCAGAGGTTTTTTGTAGTGTGTGAATGAGTTTTATTTTTAGATTAAGAGTAGATGGGTGCTGACATCTGCTAGTGTTTACCGAGAACATAAAAATGAAAGAGACTAAATATTTTGCAGCACTGCACCTACATTTGGCAATAGCAAGCCAAAAAGAAACTTGCCAGCTGGTGTGTAACTCTCATCAAGTCTAGGCCGGTTTGAGACTTCTCGGAGGATTTGGCAGTCTGAGCTCTAGGAAGATTCAGAGATACTCAGTATGCGTCCTCCAAAAATTTTTAGATAAACAGGTAAGTGTTAGAAGGCAGTGGCAAAATGCGGTACGGTGGCAGTACTGCTAAACTACTTTAGGCTACAGGATTTTGTAATGCGCAAGGAAATGTGCTTTAGAAGCTTGGACCTCAATATTGCATGGCAAAGCCATGGCCAGGCCCTAGTCGGTTGGCCATCACTAGCAAAATTCCTGTTTAATTCAGCTACCAAAAATAGATCTCAGAGCTGAACACATGAAAATTCAGGCATATTTTGGAAATGCACTCTTAAAAGTACTTAGTGTGAAGTACTAACTATGTATTTACTGATCTGTCACTGTTTCTCTGTCACATCTCTGCCTTCCTGTTTTTTCCATGCTTTGATGTCCCCAGAAACAAGAAAAATCATAAAACCGGCTGATAAATATGTTAAAGCTGCACCTTTTTTACCCTGGTGTGATCATTTCTAGATTCCCTTGCCAATGCGGTTTGCTATTTGATTTGGGAGTTTCTCAGTGACCTAGATTTTCTGGTTCGGTGAACCCTAAGAAGGAGGGGAAAAACACCGAAGTATAAAGATACACCAGCTTTACCCGCTCGTCTCGGGAATGTTCTTCTAGCCCAGGTGATAGCTTGGGAGAGGAAAGGCTCCAAGGAAAAGGCCCAGGCCCAGTGGTCCTCCAGCCTCTGGTGCGGACCTGGGGACCGAACCCTTGGGTAACAAGCTTTGTTCCTTTTCTGAAATTTTGAATTTAAAAGGGGATTTTTATAGAAGGGAACTTTCTCACTCGTTACCTCAAATCCTTCCAGCTTTCCCTACCAAAAGCTTAAGGTAGGGTGGGGTGCCAGAAGACTGTGCTGGACAACAAACCAGTGCTTTATAGTACAGAGAGGAAAAACAACAGGCACCTGGCTTGAACAGAGAGGAGTCAGGGGGAGAGGAGAGGTGGTAGATTTACGAAGTAGATGCAGCCCTATATAAGTGACCTAAATATAGATAAGCATGTAGTATTCCCTTTCATAAACCCTGTGAAGTTTTGAAAGTACTGAAATATTGAAGTGTTTGGTTTTTTAAACTTCTGTTTGCTTGAGTTCAGCCCATCGCTTTCTGCATGCCAAGCCCGCGCGGAGGAGAGCTCGCACCTCGGAGACTTATTTATAATCTGAGCCTTAATGTCTGTTCCTTAAAATCTCACAGAAGTCGTTGTCCCCCTGTCCTTCAAGCTATAAAAGTCTATTTAATACAGTCTTTCTCAGAATTCAGCAGCTGTCCAGACCCCGTTGTACTGTGCAAGTTATGACAAAAACTCAGACTCGTGCTCCCGTAGCTTGAGCTTTGGCGTTAGTAGTTTCCCCAGCAGCGATGCTGGGGATCGGTGTGCAGCTCAGGGGCATTGTTTGTTTTCCACGTGAGGAAAATACAGTAGCATTTCATAAAACGGGTTGAGCCAGGGCAGCGCAGTGACGGGTTATTGGCCGAGCTGTGCAGCGCCGCAGCAGCGCAGGCTGGAGCATCGTTAGCCAAAGCACGTAATACATCACTGTCCTCTTTCACAGCCAGTGAAACGTGAGGAGCGAAAGGGAAAGGATTTCTAAACGCTGTACTTGATTTTTGGTAGCTCCGGTCTGAAGAAAGTAATATGTCTGGGTTTTGGGAGGATCGGGAGGACAAAGAGGCAAAAATGGCTCTTGATTCAGATTTTACATTATTCAAACAAGCAGCTCTTGTTCTTGGTGGATGGGTACTGAGAGGTATTTAAGTACCTAAATGCCGACTTAAAGTCAGTGGGAGCAGAACACTTTCGTATCTTCTGGAGGATAGTGTTAGAGTTCAAGACAGGGATTTCGGAGACATTGAACTTCACCTCACCTTGACAGAGCAAATGTGTCTGAGGCTTTTGTCTCGAGGTTGGGTCTGGTGATGTGCCTCTTCATTCGTTCAGGCATCCAGCTGCTCACCTATACGTGACGCCCGCCAGGTCTGCGCAGTTGGCCAGTCAGGAATAGACACTGGGCTGGTGCTCGCTGTTGGGGTCCCAGACTGGGATGTTCCCCCAGGAGTCTGCAGCCAGGACGGGTAATACCATGAAACACCATTGCCTTTCCTTGAAAGAGCAGCACATACAAAATGGATTTTTGTGAAAGCAGGCCAAAATGTTACTATGTGCATAAAGAAAACTCAGTTTATATATATAGGGAGGGGTTTTGCTTGACTCTCAGTTCATTAATAAAATCTTTCTTGGTTTTCTGGTAACAGTGACAAGTCCTACATTTCAAGCAGGACAAAAATAACGTTATCTCCATGGCTCCCTTGTATGTTAGTTACAATCCATAGTCGATCGTTCTTCCAAGATTTTTCAAGCTTCTAAATGCCCAGAAGAGTTGCTCGTAGTTTAGCACAGTGCTCTGCCAGCCATCTGTTGTGGTTTATATCATTAAATATCAGTAGGGGCTATGTATTACAGAACAGGGAGAAAAGCTCTGACATAGCAGAACTTGTCTCCCGGAGGAAACGATGGAGAGCCAGAAGCTACATCTTTTTGGACATTTAAAACAGCTCAGACTGAAGTGTAGGAGGCTGTACCACAGGGCGTTTTTGCAGATCTGTCTATGAAAGCACAGAGGTCTGAAGTCTTCCTGGTTCTTGGAGGGCAGAAATCAGGATAACGTCTGGAGACCTTCAAGAGTAAGCTACCTCTTTGTGGCTTTAGAGCACAATATTTTCCCATAATAAATTTGCATTGCAAATGAAACGACTTGAAATATGTGTCTACAGGAGAAGGAATATACCTTATATGTATTTGCATTTCAATAGCACCTAAAATATGTGGTGCAGGTCTTCTGTTTGCATCTGGCTCTCTTGGATAATTAGAAGCCCAATGCCCGGAGGAATTGCTTTTGAAGGGAACAGTTCGCAGCTGGGTCATGAGATTATAACGATTTCACAGGGGCTGACTGATGGAAGAACTGCAGTTAGAGAAGCACTGCGTGTTTGTGTCTCTGAATGATCTGTTCTTTTCGTTTTACCCATAGGAATAACATCCTGATGGTTTTCTCTTAAACACCATTAGCATCTGACTTTGCAAATACCACTTTATTTCTCCTACTACAGTGCGTGTGCATGCTTTACTGGGGACTGTCCTGTCTTCCCAACTTCTCTAACTGGAATAGACATAGCAGGTAAAGGACGATTAACAGCAGAGTACGGTACAAAACCCTTTAGCAATTTGCAGTTAACCCACAGTATTCACCCGTCCAGACTTACGCGTTCAGCTGTGACAGTGTCCTGCAGGAACAAAGGAACAGCATAGCATGCAGGAAAGGATGATTAAGGTGACAGCCTAGGAAATTATACTTCTCCAGTTTACTGCAATTCCTAAAGATGTGTTAAGACAAAGAACCGTGGATTGCCCGCGGGCATGTTTGTACACAAAGATACAGGGAATTTTGTTCAGACATGCCTAAGCTCCTTCTGATAACGACAAATTTAAATCTAGCGAGTGTGCTTTATGCCCAAAAAAAAAAGATACCAGAAACAAGCGGGACTCGAGACCTTCGGTCCAAATCCTTCCTGTTTCATCAGAAATCGTGTCGCGGCTTGCATTTTGTGAAGGAAGTATTTCTGAAAGTAACAGCTAAAAATGTCATTTCGTTTACTAATTTCTTGCCAAAATATGTATTAGTCTTCTAAAAACACAAAGTATTTTAAAAAATAGTCTTCTATTTGATTTTTAGCTACTGACATTTAATGATCAGGGGCATGGTGTGTACTCAGAAACACTATATAGTATCTATTTCTAGGACTTTCCTCAACAGAGCAGGACAAATAGTACAGCGTGCACTAACAAAACGCTCTGCTTCATCTCTGAATGTAATCCATTACTACTTATTTTCTGTCTTTATTTTGTTCCTGTACTTGGTTACTTCACAGATTCCTTTACTTTGTCCTCATTAGTACCCACAAACACATCCTTCATGAACATCGCCAGTGTTCTTTGTTATCAAACACAGATGTGAAGAAACCACTGAGGTTTTTTTTCTTGATTCTTTTTCAGTCACTGGAAATTTCTTTGTTGTTCTTTTTGGTCCTGGTCCAGCTCTGTAGGAGTCAGTGATTGTCTTGCCACCAAATTCATTGGGATTTGGATCTTGTCTTTAATAGCTCTACTGAATTCATTTTATTTCAAGTACATCTCGGAGTTATTTTATTGTAAAATTCATTATGATTTACTGTTTGATCTTCATGGATTTTACATGTTTTTGAATACCGTCTTTATATTCCATCAGTTGCTTCTTGTGAAATTCAAACCTTGTTGCAGTCCTTTGCCCACACACTCACTCTCCCGCTCTCTCAGTCTCTTTTTCAGAACTCTGTTTTCATTCAGCTAACAATAAACTACTTGCCATTGGCCCTTACAGGGGTTTAGTTTTAGGTTTTGCTCTCCATAAGGTATACGTCCCTCCTAAGCCAACTCTGCCACCTCTTTCAACTTCAGCAAATCTTGTCTACTGGGCCTCTTTGCCTGTAAACATTGCAAAAAAATAAATATAAAAATAGCTTTCATTTAATCAAATCAGACCATGTATTCACAATCATTTCAGACAGTGAACTCGAGAGCCTTATTAAACACTAGTCTTGCTTTCCACACCTTGCTTAATCATCACCTCATTTATTAGTTGTAACACTGCAGTGCAGGGGGGACTACAACCAAGATCCATCCTTGGTTGCGTTGGACGGATGTGCACTCACGGGGAAGGAGCAGCCCCTGTTGCAGTATTGAACCAAACAGGGCAGACATGGAGGAGAGAACAAAAGCAAAGTTCCTTCTCAAACAGCCGAAGTGACTGGCCAGCAGTTCAAAGTAAAATCTTTACCAAGCCGCCTTCCTTTTCCAGGTTAAAGAGTGTGTGTGTGTGTGTGGCTCCCCATGTGTGTGTTTGGGGTTTTGGTGGGTTTTTTTAAAATCAAAGGCATTGGCTTTCTTTTCCACTATTGCAGAACTTTTCAAATCTTGAGCCTGAAGGCTGCTGTCACTTATCACCTCTCAGCGCTAGTACGTATGTTTTTCTGATTGAATGTGCATTCAGTCTTCCAAACTAGACTCCTGGTGATACAAAAATCACCTTTCTTCATGTACATCAGTGGTATTAAGGGAGGTTAGTCGTACCGGTGCCTTTGCAAACGTCCGTCCTAAATCCTTCTGCCACCTGTTATCCTCTAATTTTCACATCTGCAATTTTCCTGCTGTCTTAGCAATTTTCTTGGGCTCAAGACTGGTAAGTGGTTATTAGATCACAACCTAATCAACCAGGTTAATGTGTGTAAAAACTGTTCTTTCAAGGTCCTCCTTTCAGCAGCTTAAACAAACTTCATTGGGTTTATTGTGGCTAGGTAGCTGAAAAGGATTTTGATAGTTCAGAATCTCGGTAAAGGGAAATACACCCGGGTTTTATGGATATACTTCTGCACTGTTCAAAAGCCTGACCTCCTCCGCAGTGCCCCAGAGCAGATGCAGAGCGAGAGTAGAGGGAGACATGGACCCTCTGATGCTAACAGCAGGGAAAGAATATTCCTCTGCCTGAGTCGTGTCAAATAATGTCTCTCGTTCATGTTGGGAGGGATTGGCAAATGCACCACTTCGTTGGGTTTGGTTGGATTTTTTTTTTTTTTTTTTTTTTGTT
>VZSC01016180.1:359116-371094 GCA_013398225.1 Steatornis caripensis | reverse complement strand
TAATTTGAGAATCAGTACATAAATAAGCTGTAACTCTTTTTTTTTTTTTAATCTATATTGCTTTTCCTAAATGTACTAAAACTGTAAAGTAATATCAGTGGAAAATTGTAGCAGAATGATTTGTTTTCCTAGATCATTTATAGTTAATTTCCTGTACTAGTAGTAGAGGCCAAATGATTTAGCAGCGAGTCTAGTGTGAATTCCTTACAAGAAACCAAAAGATAAATAGCTTACTCCCTACTGCCTAAAGGTTTGAGAGCCTGGATGAACTGAATTAATAAAATCTTTGGAGTCTTTGCGTGCTCCAGTACGTAAGGCAGGACAAGTATTCCTCCACTGAGCAGTTTATTTTCTGTGTTCTCCAAGAAGGCGCCATAGAGATAATACAGGGCAAGCTACCTTCAGCTTTGAAAATCACAGTCCGCTTTTGAGGTCTCTCCAGGCCCAGCAGAAGGCTGTGGGCTTCCTACCCTCTGTCCTGGGGAAAAACTGAAGGAGCCCCCACACCGCTAAGGCATTTGGCAACCAGGTGAAGGCAGTAAGGGCTATTTGCTGTACTCTTTCCTTTCCTACAGAGATGCGTGGTGTTGTCCTCCATATACGTGAGCTAAGCTGTGCTAACTCATCCTTCTCATGTCTTCTGTGGGAGCCAGAGGGATTTTTATTTGGGGGAGGTCACTCCTGTACCCGAGTGCTTGAGTGCTGTAACACTAAGAGTGATTTGTGCTTTCTTTGCCTGTCTCTCAGCTGTTGCTCAGCGCTAGCGTGCTGGCAGTATCCATTCGAGGGAAGGAAGAGAAGCAGGAAAGGGATGGACTTCTCAGCAGAACTTGGCAGGATTTTTATTTTGATGTAATTTGACCTTTGCTTCAAAGAAACAAGTTCAAACATATATAGGTATAGTAGGGTATATATAAATACCCTACTAAAATCTGTGTAGGTAGAGGGTAATAGACACAACATATTCCACTCTCTTCTCGTTGGTGGACTAATTAGAGTAGCAAGTACATAGTAATGGTTCGTGGTTGCTCCCCACTTTTCCTGCCCTCCAGCTGTCTGGTTTTGGATAATAATTTGTATTTCCTTCCAAACCTCTTCTAATAAAAGACCCAGACCTCACTGGTCCTGAACTACTTAGAGAGGACTGGACTGAGCCTGCTGACCAGCTGCTGCTACAGCTCTGAAAATCAGATAAATTCATCCCCCGCTCATTTGCTTTCATCAGGTACATATGAGATACAGTGCAAATGGGACAGTTGCTAATTATGAAGATCAGAGGAGCTACACAATTAAGCTTGCTTCTCTGTTTCGTTGCTATCAAACAGTGAAATACATGTTATGCTTTCTTATCTAGTTCACAAAGCTTTTCTATACTGGAATATACAAATAGGAGTTTAAAGACTCAAAACATGAAGTAAGCAAATGCATCACTGTGATAAGCTACTAGAACTTTGTTGTTCATTTTCTACAGGGTAGCTTTGGTTCTTCTGTATTGAGTGAGTATTAAGTCAGAGTCTCATACTCTTGACTAACAAAACGCAGTTGAAGCTATTAATAAACCATGATGTGAACTGATAACAGAACCATTGCCATTTGGTTCTGCTCAGCTTTATCCACCTGGAAAATAAGGATCAACCAATCTGCAGTTCAAATGCCAGTATTTAATAGTGCTGACAGCTCATTTAAAAAGGATGTTTAATAACGAAGTACATTAAGCGTTGTTATTTGTTTTCTTGCTGCGGTGGATATTGACCATCGGTCTAAGGCGGGAGCTGAGTACTCGCCATCTGATTACAAAGTTGTTATGGAAAGAAAAGGCTGAACGGTTGAGTTGAACTCAGTAACAATTAACTGTGTTTCCTAGTAATATTTTCAGACATGGCAATTTGAGTTGTTAGCATCCAAGTTCATTGTGTAACTGTTAGGCAGACGCTGGCATGACTCTGGAAAGCGGCGAGAGCTTTTGCTGAGCAGCTCACAACTTTCATAGTATTACACTTGTACTTCTATAGCATTGCTGGAAAAACTGTCCTTGACTTGAATGGAGTAGGATCAGGTCCAGGTTCAGGTAGTATTCATGTTCTTCGCAAGCAGACATGTCGGAGAAGGTCAGTGGGACTTGGTGTGTGGCTGGATGGGGATCGCAGTTAAGTGAGGAGCCTGCTTGCGTACCTGCCTTGATGAACTGATGTCGGGGTATACGGTGTCCTCAGCCATATGTGTAGTCTTATTAAAGTTATGCAAGTAGTCAGACTGTGAGGATGAAGAAGTTTGTAGGGAATGTGCAAACAGAAACCACTCGCTGCTTCCTGATACAAAACCAGATGACGCTAATATTTGTAAGTTAATTGAAATAAGTTACCAATGACTTTGCAGTGAAGGTCAAGGGAACTTGGACGGGTTTGGATTTTCAGGCAGCTGGAGAAGGTTATCTTATTTGTACTCTTTCTACACATAACTGTAAAATGACTACTGCTGAAGTCCACAGGCCTGTGTGTTTATTTCAGAAGTGTAAAACTGACATTTATATTATAGAGGGACACAATGTTTTAATGACTTCTCAGACAGGGAACAGTGTACGAGCACATCCAGGAGCCACCACTCGCATGGACAAGAGTGACCTGTTTGAAATGCTGTGTATGGATTGCCAGAGGGGTTTGACAGAATCCCTGCTAAAGGACTCTTAGATCATCTCAGAATGGTCTCGTGGATCACCCACCGATTTGAAAGATGTGAAGCAATGGCTGGGAGTAAATGGCTGGAGAGGTAGTGGCGTATTCCCACAGGGGTCTGGCCTGGGGTTTGAGCTGTTCAATGTATTTGTAAATGATTTGCACAACAGCAAGCTGGCAGCGTTTGCTGGTGATCCGCGATTATTCCAACTAACGGCAGTTAAAACTAATTGCGCAGAGTTGCATGATACTGAGTGACTGGCAGGTTAAATTCGGTATAAATAAATACAAAGCAATGTATATGAAGAGAAACATTCTTGCTATATACAAGGCTTACTCTGAATTAGCTGTTACGCTCAGGGGAGAGATGAGGAGACCTTGTAGATGAAAAGATCCATTCACTCCCCAAATGCTGTCCAGAGAAGAATTAGGAATGGCACAAAGAATGAAGCAAACATTTTATACATAATAAATATCTTATTAAAATAATACAGAACAAATGTAGATTTCCAAAGCGTTACTGTGGTGCAAGGCTGCTTTATCAAGCATTTGAGTATCTGCACTGCAGACGGATCAGGGCTTTGAGCCGCGGTGCCTGTCCTGGCAGGGAAGTGTTCCTGGAGTGGCACAGTGCTCCCTTCTGCCTGCTTCGCTGTGAGACCAGCAGCTTCACCTAGAGCGGCAGTTAGGGGTAGTATCTTCTTGTATCACCACAGCAAGACTTGTCAGCAACCTCTGTCCAAAAGGGTTTTGATGAGATGTGTGGGATTTGCAGTGCGTGAGTCCGTTCAGGTAATGATACGTGGGCTCCTGAGCCCGTCTTATCTTGTTCCTTTAGATTATGCATTTGTATGGTTAACTTTCAGATACCGGTTTTATTTTAAAATATAGACCAAAGTATTTTACAAATGCATTTCACACGTGCACCGCACACATTTCCGTTATTTGTGTACTGAACAGGTGCTGGGGGGCTGCGCGGTGCCAGAGATGCTCTCCCTGAGCCAGTGCCCTGAGCCAGCGCTGCCCAGGGCCTCGAACAGCAGAGCAGCAAACCGAGACCCTGCAGTGTGTTCAGCACTAGCCCTTGTCTCCTGCTGGAAACATTTTTCTCAACAAAGCTTCTCAATTACTTCTATTTAAATCCAATTTTTTGTGTAGTTGTAACCAAGAGCCCCTGGTGTCCTACCAGCCTTTTTGAGTGGTGCCACTCCGCCAGCTAAACACTCCCCTTGCAACCCCACCTAACTCTGCTTTCGCTCCCTCTCCTCGCTTGTGCTTTCCTAAGCACCCATTAGCCCTCTGGCAACACCCTGTTTGCTCAGAGTTGCAGTGGTCCTTGTGTGAGTACGCGTAGGTGTGGAGGGGAGAGGGGGCGCAGGTTTATTCACTTAACGCAAGCAGCATTTTGGCACTCCTGGGGATTTTCTGCAAGCAGGCAGGACACGATCGGGTCCATAACTAGTAGCTACAGGAGTTTACAACATTGCTGGTGTGTTTACAGTACAGTGTGGAAGGTGCTATATAAACATCAATAACTCTATTAGTATTAGTAATTAGTTTTTATACCTTACGTTCGTTTTATGCTCTTCATAAGAAAATGCAGACTACCTTAACCTTGAAGCGTCTGAACGTGGTTCGTTCCAAGGGTTAACTGTACTTGTAGTTTACTGTATTAGTCCCAGTTGTATTTGACATAAAAATGTTTTTATAGCACAACCAAATACCAGCATATTTGCGGTTGCAGTCAGATGTTTTTAACTATATTGGATAGAACCCACAATGGGTTCAGAAGATATTTCCATTGTTTTAGCCAGATTTAGAGGGGCTGGATTAAGCTATGGCACACCAGGCCCGCTGGTGTTTACATATGTCAGTATCAGTCTTAAAGGGCAAAGAATATGATGTTCCATAAACCTTTATACAGAAATAAATACCTCGCAGCAAAAATGTTTTTCCAAGATCAGTTACTATTTCAACTACAATGACCTGCTTGGAGAAGGTCAGGGGCCAAATTCTTCTCTCATTTACACTGGCGTAAATCCACAGTAACGCAAGTGTAGGGTTTGGGCTCAGGAGTGTAATGCTTTGGAGTTAATTTTCCCCTGACCTTCAACATTTTAGTGTAATCCTTTCTGTTTGAGCTGTTAATCTAGCAATGTATTCCACGGGTAAGATCCTGATAAACTACGTAACACGAGAAATTAACTCAGTTGGAGCTTCAGGGCAGAACGTGGTCCAGGGCAGCACTTGTTTTAATTGTCTCTTTCTAAAAACAAAACCGTGCCAGTGTTGGCCTGCCCAAAGGCTTGTTCAGGTTGGAGATGTTACTGTTTAAACCAAATATATATGTGTATATATATATATATATGTATGTTGGTAATGTACTGAAATTCTGATCCAACTTTACAAGTGTACCAGTCCCCAGAAGTCCTCAACACATAACTGCCGATGCAAGCGCCCTCCAATTTTTGTCCATCTTCTGAATGCTTGAACAAAAGCTCCAGTTCATGTATGTTCCTAATTGTTACAGTTCAGTTCCAGTTTTAAACTTTATGGACTTTTCCCATGTCATGTTTAACTTTCAATTGCAATTAGTATTTCTGTTCTTTACAGCTAGCAGTGAGCAGCTTGGTAATGAAAGATGATTTAGTACCAATCTAAACATCAAAAGCTGTTGTAATAGATATTATGTAAATACGAAGGACGATTTTTTTTAAAACCACATACCTGAGTTGCGCTTGTGCAGTGCAAATCCAGTGTGTGTACACAAGGCAATACACGTTGCTCTTGGAAAAAAGTGGCAGATCTTTTTTACTTTTAAAATAGTAAGTCGCTTAACGTAGCCAAACTCAAAACCTGATCAACAGATCCTGTGTTATCAGCATCCCTTGTAGCAACCGGCCACCCGGACTCTGGACCTCACCCAAATCATATAGGCCAGGCTACACATACGCAGAAAATGAAGGGCCGAAGTATTTCAAGGAGCCTGTAAACTCCTCCGCATATGTTCTAACTACGGCTCTTTCACAGCTCAGTCCTGTATCCATTAATATGACACTGTGCAGGAACCTGAATTGGGATCCTCCTTCCAGATTTCAGATGTTTCTGTTCCGGTAACACACGTGCGTAACTCTTACGTAGCCCAGCACCCCCTAACATTTCATCTCTTGGGTGCCAGGACTTCCATGGTGAACGTGAAAGCAGCCAGCTCGCCATTTGAAGCACAAAATCATAGTGAGCTTTCATCCTGCCTAGATTTCCAAGCTGTGCATTTATATGAACTTATGTTGTTACCCTGGGCAGCGGGGGAGACGATAGTCAGAAGGGGCAGTTTCGCTGGTCTTTGACATTGAGTAACACGGATCTGGTTGAATTTTCCCGCTCAGCCACGCCGTGTGTTAGTAGGCAGTTTCTATATTAAAACCTGATGTGGTTCTGGATATGCATTGGATTAGTTTCTCTCAAATAACTGTTCCCGTCTAATTTGAACATTACACAAATACAGTAACAAGTGAGAGGACTTTTATTGTAGTTTTAATTCAACACAGAGCACAATATATATAACCATTGAAAACAGAACCACAACTTGACAGACTCAGATCTGGCTCTTCCCTAATCCTGCGGGCTCTGTGCAAAACCCTAATGGAAAAATACCCAGGAAAGGATGGGATGAGATGAAATCAAACTCTCTCTGCAGTTCTTTGGAGATGCTGCTGCCTTTGGGGAGGACCTGGGGCGGAAGGAGTACCTAGTCAAAAGTTTGTCCTGAGACACTGTAGGGAATCGGGACTTTTTCTGTTAGTATCCGAACCTGCGTGTTGCAAGCTGCCGCCTTTTCACAGCTCCCCACCCCGCGTCCTGGAAGCAGCACTTACTTCAGAGCCCTGCTGCTGTTTTGTGTTCATATTGCTGTGCGAAAGGAAGGGAAGTCTGAAAGTTTATGGTGGCATTTGCTGCGCTGAGCACCAGATGGGTTTCTATGCAGATGTCCTAACAGCTGCTGAAAAGGCACGCTGTAGAAAATGATTACTTCCCAGTTACACATGCCATTCCTGCATGTAGGAAAGACATGGAAGGCACTGGTAGAGTTAAGGCTAAAAGGAAGCACGTGCTTGACTTGCCTCATTTCTCAATGACCACGAGAAAATTGGGGCTTTTATTCTTGTTCTTCTTCAGGTCACTATAGGTTACAGAGTGCCTTATTGCTTGTTTTCCAATCCTCTACTCTGAAGCCCAGGTTTGGGCTCAGACGTGGCAGGGAGTGCTGCGCATGGAACCAGCTTCTGCGTTTCGGTCGGACTCGTTTCCACGTGATGTTTCGCAAAATGTGCTGGTCGTACCTCCATGCCTTTGAGTCTGTTACTCCCATTTTATGAAAAACTGCAAAGCATGGATTGGGAGATGCAAATGTTAAGTCAATTAAGTTGATGAAAAAATTCCTTTACCTTCAGTTAGACTGGGATTTTACTCTTGCCCCTTTCTCAAATGAAATCATGGCAAGATTGTGCAAGCATTAGCATCTAGCACCCAAGGCCCAATGGTACAGAGCGCTTGGCAGACAGCGACATATTCCCAAAAAGCCGCAAGGGGTCTTCTCGTCCCTGCCCAACTGACCCCACGTGCCAGCCCTCACTGTTGCCTTCCGTGGGAAAAGCCCGGGTTCTACATGTGCGCATCTGAGGAGAGATTCTAATGATTGCCATCTCAAAAAAATACGGCCAGCCGGCCTGTTTCAAAGTCGGCTGTCTAAAACTGTATCCTTGCACGTGTCCCAACACGCTGAGCAGTGCTAGCAGTTTTCCTCTGTAGTCGGTGAGATTGCTCACAGAATAAGGTGCTTGAGGCAGAATTAAAAGCTCTGGGAAAGGCTTCTTCACCGTGGTATGGGCTAGAGAAAGTTGAAGCTGGAGGTGTCTTCTTTCTGGAAAGGAAAATATTTAAGGAATGTGGGTTTAGCTGCTGACTCGATGCAAGCTGTGTGTGAAATGGGCATGAGAATAGGACTTGGTTCCATTTTGCAGTGTGAATGTTTTTGAAGCAGATTCTTGTAATCAAATAGATTCCAATACGTAGTCTTTTTCTTTTTTTTCTTTTTTTTTCTTTTTTTTTGAGGGGGGAGGGGAAGAGAGGGTAATTTATCTTTTCTCTAGGATCCAGTCAGCGTCAGGACCCCATTGCATTAGGAGTTACTTGAAGGCACCGTAGGCAGCCATCCTGCCCGAAGAAGCTCAAAGCCCGTAGCATGCAGAAAGCTGTTACACGTGTTAGAGAAAAAGTCTGCTCTGTTAACGCAATGGCATTTTGATTTCAGAATAAGCACTTGTTTTCTGGAAGTAGTCTGAACAAATAACCAATCGCTTTTTTTAACCCAATATTCAGCTACGATCATACCACTAGGTTAAAAACTCTGTGTATACTTAGTATTTTTATTTTTTCCCCCTCAAAATAAATAAGAATTAGCAGCTGTACTTAAAATGTATTCTGTTCAATGTGTGCTGTAACTGCTGCTGTTCCCCATCACATCCAGTTTTTTTAAAAAAACAACCATTCCGGTGAAAATTCAGCCTCTTTAACAGATGACGTATTTATCTCTTGTTCCATTAGGAAGCGGATCCAGCTTCAGTTTCTGAATGTCCTAGTAGTGTCAGTGCACACGTCTTCTGTCAAGTTCAATTAAGAATAGCTCAGATAGCAGTTGAGTGTTTTTCCATAGCAAATCATAACTTCTTCACCTTCCCAAAACAACTTCTGCAGATGTTTCTGTGACTGAGGATCAGTCTGCATTTGGGCAGCGTTCCCCCATTAATGTAAAATAGTGTGACTGTGTCCTCTTTTACATGAGAAGCTTTGTTTCATTTTCTCTGCTGTCATTTGAGTTTCACTTTAGAGTGTGCACACGCTCAAATTTCCCATCTCGCAGCACAGCTGGGTACACCCAAGAGTGTGCAGTCTCGAGTTTACAACTAACGCTGCTGAGGGAGGCAGCGCACAGATGAGGAGAAAGGAAGGGATGCAGTAGTACGATCTTTATAATGTGAAGATCCTGGATTTATTTTGTTTAGATGTATATATCTCAATAGCTTGGTCAGAGTAGTAAGGGAAGGGTATTGCTATGTTGCAGTTAAGGTGTAACTATGCTGTTTCCAGTGTGTAATTACAACTTATTTATGACCTGCCAAACCTTACAAATTTGCTTGCTGAGACCCCTTTGGCAGAAGTAGTCACACATGTATTTTTGTCAGTCAGGCATGTTAACTTCTGCTGCGCGGTGTAGTTGTTCTGGACTGTGTACTATATTTTCTGGCTATGGGTGTTAATAAGTATTGATATTAGAAAGCAAACCTTCACTGTAGCTGAGCTGAGTCCAGGCTCAGCTCTGTGCAGGAGGACATTAACAGCTGGCCAATGGCAACGTGTCTCCTGGATTCTTCTGACAGAGAAATTACCCTGCATCGGGTTTGGCACAATACGCTCCCTGGCGTGCACTGCTACCGCATGCCTTCTGCCTTTGGGAAGGGATGCCCAAGCCCTGCTCAGACAGAGAGCTGCTAGGGCTCCCTAGGCACCAGCTTCGGGGGTGGGGGGGTGGGGGGGAGGCGCTCCTGTTGTCCCCAGCCTAACGAGTCTGATCCAAATAGCTAGGACATAGAAGCAGACCAAACCTTTTACAGAAAGACTAATGATAAAAATGTTGATTTGGGGGAGCAACCAAAATGACACATGGGGCCTAGTCTTCAAATATGTGGAAACCTGTGGAAGTCCTTTGCTTTTATGCACAGAAAAGACCGATGTGATGTGTAGTTCTCTCGGATTTTAAAAACAAGACAGAAAAGACAAATCCCAAAACCCTCTCTGCGTGTGCTAGCAACAGCTCATTTACAAGGCAGTTGACCATTTAGGCCCACTTAAGACCTGTCCTGCTTTTGAAATCACTGTCTAACTTCCCATTGCCTGGATTTTCTCTGAGTCCCCAGTCTCAGCTGTTGATGGAAGACATGGTAAATAATGCTGGACACTTGGAAAATGCAGATTAATTGTACGAAAATGTCACACAGGTCAAGGGAGATTGTGTTTCGTGTTATTTGCTGATACAGGGCAGCATTACCAGTGGAATTTGTAGATCCTGTACTCTAACATACTCATTCATTTGGCACTCCTTAATGGAAAACATGGAGCAATTATATGCAGACAATGCTGTAATGGAAAATAATTTAAGACAGCCACGATTTGGGTTTTTGTTTTGTTTGTTTGGTTGGGTTTTTTAAACAATGCATGCCAGGTCCTGCATGCAAGCATGGGTTTTTTTTTTTATCCCCGCAGCATAAATGCAGCCAACACTTGAACCACAAACGAAACCACAGTTCTGGGGCTCTAACTTCACAGCCAGCTAGAAATGGCCAAAACGACATCTGCTACAGTTAGAATTTGAAACTACTTTCTCACTTTGTTGAGTTCCTTTCTCTGCTCAAATCACGCTCAGCAGAGTTAATGTTTTGTGAGTTTCATCTGAGTAAATGGAAAACTTGATGGTTTTCTGAATTTCAGCGAAGGGTTTGTGTGAAAATTCATCACGCAAAAATGGACAAAGTATATGTGTGCATAAATCTGTGTGTATGTAGTATCTGAAGCATTTCTTGTTATGTCTTCCATAGTGCTGTAGCAGTTCAAGCAACCTCCTTTTAAGTCAGCATACACGTAATGTTCTCTTGCTTTTTATGGTTTTAAACATCAGTGTTTACCTCTGCATAAGTGAAGCTGTCAACACAGTGCTTTTAATATTAATGTGACATATACGCCTATTCTTGTTGCTCTTGTTATTATTAATAGTAACCATAATATTTGAATCATGGTAGTACCTCAGGGCCCAGCCCTCTTCTCACTAAATTCTTACAAAAAAGAGGAAAGAGTCTGGGTCCTGTCCCAGACAAAAGATGAGTTGGAAATCGGGCATAGAGAGGAGGAACAGTGAGCTGCAGCAGATCAGGAGAAGAGCTGAGCTGATGGTGATGATGCCACATGTGTCAGAGAAATGAGAAATAATGAAGTTTGATCGATTCGGAGACTCAAATACATTTGAATGCTCTTGTACGTGTTGTAGCAATGTGACTGAACCTCTGGTACTTGTATTGACCTCGGCTCAGTACCTCAGGCGTTCTGGCCACAGCCAAGAAGCAATTAAGTAGGTCAGCAGCTTGTACGTCCTCTTTTTGACTGGCAGTGGGACCAGAGAGGAGGTTTGTAACAATGAGAAGCTGACAAGAGTGCATGGAAAACAGAAGGATGAGTCCTAACCCCTTATACATTGGCTTAACAAGGAGTTACACTGATCCCCACTAAAGATCTGATCTTGTATGCCTTGCTGCAGTAACTGATACTGGCTTGTTCAGTAATCCCCCTACAAGTGCAGAGCACAAATGCACTCTTCCCAGGCAGAGCCTGCTGCGGCATCGCTGCTGACGCTGCAGCCCTGGGGTCCCCGCTGCAGCCCACCTCTGCAGCACCCAGCGACCCTGCGCCTGACTTCCCTCCACTCCCCTTGGAAGGGCTCCGTTTTGAGGGCTTATTCAAAGAAGCCCCTGAAGGCCTGGTTTGGGTTTACCAAACCCAAATCAAAATCAAACTGAATCAACCGAAATCAAAAAGGACTGGTTTAATGGATTAAGCCTCAGGCTTGAAGCATGTGGTGTCGAATTCAAATCAGATGTAATTGGGGATATGCTATACGCAAGTAAATCTTTGTGAGTTACTGTAAGTTGGTGTTGATTTGCACACCAGAGGCAGACAACAAGGAAACGCAACCAGCGTAAAGACGTACAATGAAACAGCCCCCACCTGACTTTTTGTTTCTGGATACGCTGGACCAATGACTACCAAGCACGTTCTAGCAAATCGATTTGCTTGCTACAGCACCACCATTTACAGTGTCTTCCCGGTAAACTTGGTCCACAGAAACCCCGAAACAATGAGGCTGACCTCAAAAGTGAGCGAAATGTGCCTTCTCGTGTGTTTTACTGTAAATCACGTTTCCTAATCACATAAATATACGTGTTACGGTGGAACAGAAATGAACTCGTGGGTCAGCAGTGACACACGATGCTTAGCGGTGCTCTTCAGCCCCAGGGAAGCAAAGGTTTGAGTGCAGAGATGTTCTGTAAGAAGATCTTTTTTTCTCTAGGAGTTGGTTCACATAACTATAAAGCTAGAAAGACTCCAGCTTCTGAAGAGTTGGTGGATATAAACAAGTAGATTCTTTTAAAGCAAAAATGGGGATTTTCTTAGCAGTATTTGTTTCAAGAGCGGCAAGTT
>VZSC01016180.1:284734-358961 GCA_013398225.1 Steatornis caripensis | reverse complement strand
GGCAAGTTTTTACGTATGAGAAGTAGTTTATTTTATATTGGAATTACATTGTGTGTAGTATTTTTACTCAGTTTATGCAGACAACTTTCTCTGACGTTTTGCAAACTGTGCTGATAGTGGTAGCCTTGTTCACGGAAGAGAAGTAAATGTTCATATTCCTGAACATCAGCCTTCCCTTCTGTGTCTTAGCCATCCACAAAAGCACTCAGTCACCTTGCAGGGTCCTGCGTGATGACTTTCATGCTCGTGTTGTTAGGAGAAGGTTAAGAACCTGTTCTTGTTACAAATGCCAAAAATACAGATTTGTATCAGAACCAGAGCAGTCAAAAACCTCTTCTGGCATAAAGAAAGGCCTTAGTTAGAAGTAGCTGTCGGTGTAGTTTTTCTACCTGTTTGCCTTAGCTTAAAGCTGTGTGTTCCCATGAACTACTCCGGGAAGTAGCTTCAGCATTGTAAACTGTTGCGTGAGGAGTAAAACGTCCATTAAGTTACGGCTATGGGAGTGGAGCGGCAGAGTGGAAAACCAAAAGCAGAGGACTGAGAGCTGAGGCATACTAGATTTTCTTTCTTGTACTAAGTCATTCATTGTCATGTTGGAAAAGTTGTCACGTTGCAAAAATTGCTGTGTCTTTTTGCGTATTGCTAAAATATGAGTAGATCCACAGTGAGCTCAGAAATTGTGGAAAAGGTACAATACGAAAGGTTTTGCCGCGAAGTGCTGTGCGATTGCTGTGCTTTACTGCTACTGACCCTTTTCTTTAAGCGTGTAAAGAATACTTGCATGGCCATGCTTTAGTTGTTTCACCATCATTAATAGTGTTAGGCAACAAATCTACCTGTTCTTCGCTGTCATGAGATTATAGGAATTGTGAGCAAGCAGGCATTAAGAAAACTTGGAGTATTATACTTGCACTGCTATGTCTTGGTGGGAATGAAGGCAGGAAATCCGACCTCCTGCAGTGACAGATTAATAAATTACGGCATAATTTTGAGCTGGTGAATTTATGGATTGGTTTTTTTCTCCTCGGAATGAGTCGTACCCAATTATTGAAGGGAAAAACACGGCTTTGTCGTGCCTGTCTAACTGGCACGGATCCAACGTGCTAATGATGCAGTTTTAAATTCTGCATAAGCTGAAGATGCAAACAAGACAAGATGGCTTGCATTAGAAGTTTTTGGAAATAGTTGTGTGTGGAAACTGAAGGCAGTTAGCAGCTGACTCGGGAGTGCTCCGTGCATCTGTCCTCCTCACCGGAGCAATAATGGAAGCGATTAGTGAATTGCCACCACGGCAAGTAACAGCCTCCCTGGTGGCATTGGCTTTGATTGATTTTATGCAGCAATGAGAGGCTCCGTGTTTCGTGCCCAGAGACTCCACATCCAGGATCCGAGGTTATGGGGATGGGAGGGCAGAAGCAGTGTGATGTCTTCATTACTCCAAGGAAAAAAGCCAAATATGCTGAACACCAGTGCTGCTCCCGCAACTGCCATTGGCATCAGCTCCTGACACACAGGGTTGCCAAGTCTCTTGGCCGATATCTGCTGTTCTAGCAATCAGAGCCATCGAGAAACAGGAGGGGGGAAGATTAAAGGAATTGCAGGAGTGACGAAGTAAGACAATTTTAGGGTCTGGTTCTCCAGCTAATATCAACTCGCTGTGAACAGCAATGACTTCAACAATTCCACAGCATTATTTATGGATATGGATTATCTTGCAAGATAGTTCGGGAGTACATCGGTTGCTATTAAACAAATATACATATGGATATTTGTATGTATATATAGTAAAATTACATCCTGGGGGTGCACGGAATTACCCGAATATATAGAATAGGAAATCTCTCTGCAGTTATCATGAGATGATAGCTGTACACAGCAATGTTTCCGTGGTGTCTAGGTGTACTTCTGTGCTCGTTAGGGTGAAGATAGCATCTTTCTTTGGTTTTCTCTGCTGGTTCTTTCCACAGTACAAGGCTGTAGCCTACAGCTGTCTGAAGCTGTTTTCTCTTTATCCTTCCCCTACCCTGTTATTCAGCCCTTCTCAAGGTTTTTGAAGACGTATGTGTGTTGGTTGAAACCTGCAGGAGCCAGATGTTTTCAGAGCCTGACTTCCAGTTGCAATATCCATATCCCTTCCTCTGAGAAACAGGATAAACGTGCATCTGCCCAGTTTTCATTGAAATGTCTTCCCATAACAACCACTGAAAAGAGACCCTGCTCTCACTCCCTAAAAATAAGGCATTAACACTTCTGAAGGTCCCTCTAGCAGTGTAATAAGCTTGGTACATTTCCAGCCTGGAAATTATTTACAGAATTTTTATGGGAAGCCAAATACATCAATAAACACATTGAAAATACCTACTGGGACAGCAGATTATAGGGAAACTGAGAGTGCTGAGCTTCAGAATTATGAAAATATTTTGAACTGAGCAAATGATGAATGTGATGTCCTATTATGCAGTTGTAAGCTAAGGCATACATCTATATGAGCGCATTTAATATGGTATCGTTTAATACAGTATAGTGAAAATAACCAAGTCATTTATATAAGTTAAAGTGCTCTATGTTCTTTTCACAGTCATGTTACCAGAGTACATTATACGTTGTTGATGTAAATAATTAAATATAAAGTAATATAATTTAAAATAAGAAAAAAAAATTTAAGAGATTCAAGTGCTAAAGGTATCTTTCTAAATTTTCTACGTTATTTTAATTGAAAAGGAAAGTGCTTGTTATTTTTCCTGTTAATTTTTTCCCCTTATGAAAAAGAAAATAAGATTATTTCTCTCTCTCTCTCTCTCCCCCGCCTCGTCCTTCTTTCCTTTTTCCTTCACCTTCCTTTCGAGTAAGGGAAAATGGAGCGGAGAATAAACAGCACGCTCATTTTTTTAGGGCCCACCCTTCAAAAAGTCAGCCTTATCTTGGTCGCGCTTTCTTTCGCTTCATGCTATAAAGTGAGCGTGTGTTCTTTCAACACCCGACACGGACCGGGGAAAGGGCTGGTTTCTCTGGAAGGGTTTTCTTCCTGACTTGTCCGTAGCCGGATCCAGCCACTGTCTCCAGGGAGCCTTGTGGGGAGGGAATTTGGGGGACAGACTGCGTCCCCTGGGACACACATTGGCCTGAGCTCGCTCCGATCCGCCTCGACTCGGGACTGAAGGGCGGCCAAGAGCAGGGTTTGAGCCCGACGGCTCCTCGAGGATATCTCTAACAACCACAGGACATTTCCCGTCTGCCCTGCGAGTAGGGTGATATCATGTATTTAAAGATCTGAAGCGCCCTGCATCATAACGAGTGCAGAAGCGTCCAGGCAAAGGGGAGTTGGTTGTGTGGCTGGCACTATTTTCCAATTGGAAAAACAGTCAAGGGCTTTTGGATAAGATGTGCACGTCAAAAGGCAATAAAGAAAACAACTGGTCTTAAAAGCTAATCTCCATGCACAGTTGTGATTGGGACCGAAAAATGTTGGCTAATATTTTAAATGTGAGTGAAGGGTCAACAGATGAACCGTATTGTAAACATACATGTCAGCAGGAGGGCAGGGTTGAAGATAAAATTAGAACCATGTGCTTCTCCGTTTCTCATAAGGCGCAGAGGTCATGACCCCAATGGCTTAAAAGTCCCTCAACAGGGAAAAATATAATAATGTCATATGTCATGCAGGGAGATGCTGTGCTTATTAATTTTGTAAGGTACATACAATTGCTAAGAATAATGTTTTGTACTGTGAAGGAGAGAGTCTCTTTTAAGAACATCTGGTTTTTATCAAGCAAAACTACTCTCGAATCAGGTCTTAACACAATACATGGAAATACAGTTAGAACTTACAATGAACTGTAACTAATCCCAGAAACTGAAGAATCAGCACAAATCACTAAATATGATATTTAGACCAAATGAATAGTCATCTGATAAACTTTGGAACTGCCTCGTTACTGCTATTTATTCAGTCATTAAAGAGCCGTACCCAATTTAGCATCTACCCCGTTTCCGCCCTAATACCTGAAGGGGCTACAGGCTTTCTCTTTCCTTTCTCTTTCCTTGTTAACAAATTCTAAACCTTTCTTTCCGTGGTGCAGTTATGTGGTCATTGTGCTGTTTTTTGAGTTAGAAAGGGGAGCACAGAAGAAGGACTGACCACTGCACCCAACCCAGTCGCCCTCAACTAAAGAGCAGAATGGCGAGCCGGTGCTTTGAAGGAGAAGGCGCTACCGTATATATGGCGGCCCCATGGATGGTGTAGCGATGGCAGTAGCAGCGTGCTGTCACAGAGAGGCAAACCTTTGTGTCCAGAACTACAGCAAGTTCTCATGCCCAAAAAACGTATACGTGCACTGCAGAAGTCACTCAGGAGTGATACTTTCCTAGAATATCAGACATTTGTGGGTCTTATCTTTTAAAAGCAAAAAAAGAAAAGGTGTTTTTTAGCATTTACGGTGCGTCGGCTCTTATGCAACAGTGTCCTCTAGAGGAGTAAATACGGGACGGAGAGAAAAAGGTCCTGAGTTCTGATCTTTGCTTTGGGTGATTTTTCACGTGTTGGTAGGAAAAGCTCTCTGTTGCTTTCTCCTGACGCTAAAATGAAGCATGCCTGTTTCAAAGCATACCTCTGAACATAAACTAGCTGCAGCTTCTCTGGTTCTTTGAAGATCCAGAAGGTGCATTTTTGGAGTAGAGGAACACCACAAAATGGCAGAGTCCTGCTGGCCTTTGGGTTCCTTAGGGTACTGCAATTCCAACCTCATTGTCTTCTCTTCCCAAGCCAGACTTCTCTTCCCCTTTGCTACTTCCTATCGCTGTTCCACTCATATTTCTTGCCAGCCAGATAGCCGTCTGTTTTATCTTCCTGTGTGTGCATTTTAAAGCTGAGGGCCTGAAATGTCTGCGATTAAAATTGCCCTCAGAGGGACCAAAGTGAGGAAGGAACTGGATGTTCTGCTTAATTCTGATGAATCCATGCTAAACCTCTTTTCAGCTGTTTTCTCAAGTGCAGTTACTGAGTGCCACCCAAGCCAAAGAGACTTGTCTGTTGACTTTTCTCCAGTGCCCATGTTCATGGATGTGCAGGTCTTCTGTAATAGTTTCTAATAGTATTCAGGAACATAGGGCTGGGAAGAACCATCTTCTGCCTTCGAGGCTAATCTCCCACAGTTGCAGCCATGAGAGAGAGGCCCAGTTCAGAGTGCACAGACCTTCCATTCCTGTAATTGTAGCACACAAAATGCTTCGTATTAGCCTCTAAAAATACAGATTTATCGTGGAAGGTCAAAAGCCATGCTATAATGTGCCATAGGAACGTAACAGGAGAGACCAAGGGCGTTGCAAAACGAGATTGTGTGCGAAATACAACTCCCAGGTGACAAAAAAGCTGAATATTAACCTTTGCTTCTGAGGAAAGAGAGAAACTCAGTAGGGTACCTGCCAGGTACACCTGACCTGAAGGAAAAATCGGCGCTGTTTCATGAGTGCCAGTGGGACGTGCCAACTAGACAGCGAAGGGAATGTAATGGTGAGAAGTGTGAGTGTGCCTGCACCTCTTACTGCCAGTCTCCAGTTGTTCAGCGGAGGGAGGAAAACATCAGAAACAAGGGCAGGAGGGTGACTTAATTCTTCCTGGCCACCACAAGGTACGAAAGCTTGAGGTTAATTTGGTATAAATTCACTACCAACAGAGATACATTCCCCTTTCAAACTCCCTTATATGTACCAATACACTGGATACCTATAGATGTGCATCAGAAACATATTTTCTGGGAATTTTTCTCTATAAATTAATCGGTCCCTTCCCTAATCCTCTCAAAATCCATCTGAAAGCCATTTAGGCATCCTGTCACCACGAGCCTCATGTGGAAGCAGCTTACAGAATTTCACTCTTCAGGCAGCTAAAACCCTTTTTCTAGCTTTAATGACATTTATTCATGACTAGTTTATTGCAATTTGATCTTATGCTCTACGGACATAGTTATATAGGGCCATGATAGCTTTTCTCTGCCTTTGCTTTATGAGGCCCAACAAGCCAAATTCTCCTATTTTCCTATCGCACAGTACATTCTCTTTCAGTCAATAATCTCTGTGATCCTTCTTTGCAACACGGTTTCTTCTAAAATGCTGTGATTGGCCTTACGACGTTTAGAAAAAGGGTATCTGGAAAACTTGATACCACAAATGTTCAGTAAGTTGTGTGTGCGCACGTGTTGAAACGTATAAATTACGCACTCTCGCATATATCTACCTACATGTGTGTTTTAAAATGAAAGACAAAGTACCAAGGTTCAGGGTCTTGCCAGGGTCTTGCCGCTGTTCCTGGGCTGGACAGACCTCTTGGGGTCTCCGTTTTCCCAGTTTAAGTAGCAAGACGGAAGGCGCAGCGCAAAGACTGTCAAAGCAGATGTAAATACAGTAGACAATAACCACCTCCTCTTCTCTTCTGAGAATTGTCTAACCCGACCTAGTTATGTTTTTAGAAAGTTGTTACGTGCCCCTGCACGTATGGCTTCCAGCATAAAGAAGCCCTAGAACCGGGCATGTTGTTATCATGTCACTTTTCATACTTCACTCATCTTAAGGGATTTCATAAAGATCTTATTAATATTCTAACATTGTCAAAAACACGAAAATCTGTCTGTTACACAAGTCTAGTTTTAATTTTCCTTATTTAAGCCTCTTATAAACGCGTACGGCTTAAATGCTCATAGAGCTGTCAGTACCTTCCCCTGATTTCATTACCTGCAGATTCTTAATAGAAAACTCTGCGCTGAATCTGCTGTGTTGTGAAAGACTTAAAATGGTATTTTGGATGACTTCTCCTAGGTCACCTTAAGGCAGTCAGCACTTAACTTCAGCTACCAGTCTTCTGTTTTAGTGTGTGTCACCGCATTCTGTTCTGCATGTACTTAAAGGCTGTCCAAATCCTGGGCCTGATTCAGTCACATCTGCAGAAGCCCACGTGTATACAGATGCAGAGCATCATTAACTCTAGCAGCGCTTTGAGCGACCAACAGCTCTATAACCTTGATTAAATTTAATAGCCAGAAGAAGAGGCTAACCACAAATCAGTGATGGTGAAATATAAACCTTGCCCACCCCACAGAAATAAGAGGGCTCTGTGTTCCCGTACCCTACCCCAATCATACTTAGATCTGTGTGAAAGCCAAACCAAATTATAAATGAATCCAAAACCAAACTGCAAATTGGCTTCTGGCACTTTAGATGCTTTTATTTAGGTGCCACCCAGTTACGGAGGCTCCACAAAACCAAACTGATGTTATTATCGTCATTTATTCTACTCCTAAGACTACTTCTGGCACCATCTAGGGCAATTTGAAGTGTAATTAACAGAGAGAAAGGCAATGAAATTCTGTTTGAAAGTGGTCTATTATTGTGATCTCAGAGCTTTTCTTTCCTGAATAATGTGTCAAAAGTTTTCATTAGAAAACCATTTTTCCTTCTTCTGACTCACTTTCGATTTTTTTTCTCAAACATCAGTCTTCAAAAATTTCTTACGTTCAACCCTATACACATAAGCTTCGATAATGACATTTGGGGAGAATAAGAAAAGTTATTTTTGATTTGAGAAAAACGAGTGTGTCTTCACAGAGTTTTGGAAGGCTGTCACAAAAACGGTTCAGCTTTGAAAGTCCACGTTTGTTTCATCCGCTGCTGGGTTTAAGATGCTCCAGTTAAAGAACTACCAAAAGCCAGTTTCTTGTCAATATTAGAAAGTTGTGTTGGTGAATGTTCCTGCAACGGGGAAGGAAAAGGATGAGCACTGCAAGCTTCCCGGCTGTGCAGTTCCAGCTGAGGTGTAAAGGTTTGGATTACTGCTGTCGGGAGCCGTGATGTTTTCACCTAGGCACTGACTCCCTATTCTTGCCTCTGTTTGAGCTCCAGGTCTGTAGGAACCACTGCTTTAGCCGAGGCAAGTTATTACTGCCAGCGGCTTATCCCAGTTCCCATCGGGTTTTTGGACACATGCTGAGATTTTAAACTGGAAAAGGCTGTGCCCACAGCCTCAAAAGGCTGTTGACTCTCAGCCTGTTGATTGTGACATGGCATGGTATGGCAGTGCAGCTGAAACGGAGACAGAGCGACGATAAGTGAGATTCTGGTTTCATCAGAGTCGATGGCAGAACCTTATTCACTGCAGCGGGGCAAAGGTTTCAACCCAGAGGGAGGGTGATTCATCTTGACTCTTTGGGTATTTTACTCTCAGTGTTGACCTCTGATCTGTAAGTCTAGACTCAATGGTTGGGGGAGGGGAAAAGGCATATCTAGAGCATGATGCATCTCATCCTAAAATAGACATCTGAAATAAATTGCGTGGACCGCAACCCAGCTGCCCATTTCTGTCCGCTGACTATAAAAAGCATCGGTATGACTAGCTCCAAAACACAAAGCTATGTTGGTATCTACAGAAACATCATTTGCTGGAGAGGGCTGAAATAACATGGAAAAAAGTCCCACCATGGTACGTAGGTGGAAAGTCACGCTTATTGGTGTTGTTACATTATGGACAACAATACAGGATGTATAGCGATATTTGGCAACATTCCTCTATGTGAGACTCAGGAGCGACTCAGGGATCAGGACTGTTTGTTTGTGGTTCCTAACCCCTCCATTTGCACGCTCCCCTGTGCCTGCGAGGGGAGGAGATGGGAGGGAGGGAGGGAGGGAGGGAGGCATGTTGAATTGGTCTTCGTGTTTCTTCCTTTGTTTTTAGCTGTTTGTTTTCATTTAACACTTATGTCAATTTTGGGTTTCCCATTTTCAAATGGTTGCCATTTAACATTGCAGCTTCCACTAAAGAGTACCATTCCCTCCCACTATTCAAAATAAATGAATGGGGGGGAAAAAAATCAATAATGTATATGTAACATGCAGAATAGCTGTAAAGTTGTACTAAAATACTTATTTGGACATTCAACAGTTTTTAAGCAATTGCTTTTAGGTACCACAGTTCTACAGCGACGGCCTTTTGTACAAAATCTCATGACGCGTGAAAATAGTGCTTTTCACATTTCTAATTCTGTTTTACTTATCTTTATAGAAACTTTATTTTTACTATGCGTGAGATGAAAAGTTGATACTGGTTTACCATCCCCAAGGCTTTAGAAGAGACAAGGATATTTCAGTTATGCGATGCCCGTGGATGCAGAGACACTCTGTTGTTGTCTAACAGTCCCCAGTTTCTGAGACTCCAGTTCACGAGAAGTGCTTGACACAGCACCGTCAGGTACCCTGCAAGTTTTGCCTCTAACTTCTCTGATGTGTCTTTAGGTGAGGCATCTCCATTAAAAAAACGAACTTTTAGTTCCGAGATCTCTTGTGGCATGATGGAGGAAGATGCCTCTTGTTCTGTCTGGTCTGCACGGCATCATTTAACGCTTATGCACAGCAGTTGTGCTGCTAAAATTTGCTCTGCATTTAGAGAGAGAATATCTGCAAAAGCAGGCTGACATAAAAGAATTTTTTTTAAGTAAATAAAGGAGTGATTTAATTTTTACCATGCATATGAAAGTATAGTTTGCAACAGAATTTCTGCTTGCTCTGTGCATTTTCAAAAGCTCAAGACCGCTGTATCTCTAGCGTGCACTGCACACGGGCTTCACCGCTGGTAGGCACAGAGGTGGTTCTCTGGGTTTCTTTTAAAACTGTAGTGTAGCTGAAAAAGCAACGAGGGCTGGATCTAAGTGCAAATTATGAAGACCGGAAAATACTCCCAGCAGACAGAGCTCCGTATGGCAGAACTGATGGTTCACATCACTTGGTAAATACTTAGAACTACTACTACTACAAAACAAACACTGGGATTAATCATAAGAAAAGTCCGCAGGTTGAAAACTTTGAATGAGCAACTGTAGAAGGATTTTCAGAACCGCTTCAGTCTGTTGATGTATCTCACCATAAAATCTTTCCATATTCATATTTGTTTTTTGGCTGAAGAAGTTAAACAGTGGTCTGGCTGCTAGTACAAAGTGTTCCGTCTCCCTTCCCCTCCTGCCTTCCTGTATTGCCATGGCTCCAAAGTGAGGGAGGAGTCCGGAGACTGAGCAGAATCAAATGCAGGTGGGGATTATATGCTAACCAGCCAAGGCAAACAGCACTCATGCTGTCTTCTATCTTTTTTCTTTTTTTTTTTCTTTATTCTTCCCCTGAACTGTCCTACGTTTGAAACTATCAGCCTGTTTGTAGCTGCTGGTGCGTGCAGTGGTACTGATCCCTGCAGCGTTGCATCTCCCTGCTGCAGGCAAACACATGTTCTTGTTTCTTTTACATTCTCTCCTCCCCCATCCCCAAACCTTTTTCCCCGCAATGGTTCAGTTTTAAAAGAAAAAAAAAAAATCAGTGAATAATAGATCTGTGCAAAAACCCTAGTAACAAAGCCAGGAGAAACTTGGCCAGCTTTCAGCTTTGTTACAGACTGAAAGCTCAGTCCAGGTGTGTGGAAAATTTTGTGACTGCTCTCCAGACTGCTCAGCAAAACTGGGCCCTCTTGCACTCAGACTGGAGCCGATTTCTGGTTTCGCATGGCAACATGAGGCAAATCCAGCTCCCACGTGGTTTGTGGGTCAAAACCTCAAACTGAAACCGAGGGACAGCGAACCCTCAGCCCACAAACCCAACCAGAGCAAAAGACTTACACAAAGACTCCGTCCCACAGTGCTGAATTTGACAGATCACTAGTAGTTTTCCCTTTAAAACTCAAGTTTTAATTATAAAAATCTGATTATTAAATTCTTCTGTCAGAAAATTATACTGAAGTCTTGCACCTGAGATACCGTTAAACTCTCTTACCTCATAAAAAAAAAAAAGTTGTGAAAAAGTTATACTGTAGTAGAAGCAGCTAAACCTAATCTCATCTTCCATTGGCTAATTTGTTCCTTTAGGCAGCATTTTGCCACCTGATCTTTCTCTTGGGTCCAGCTCTGTCCCCGCGAGGTCTGTCTTTCTGGTTATCGAGTATAAGCGTACACTGCAGAAAGTTTCCCTGAGTCCCAACAGCAGCGGACACAGAAGCACCGCTCCTGGAGTGGTATGCGTGCACGTAACAAATACAACCCTGCAGTCATTTTTTATATGCTATAGCGTAAGGGTAATCTAGTCCCCCAGATGTTCTCTAAGGCAGCACAAGGTGACTGCTGTTGGAGAGACTTGCCATGCTTTATCATGGAGGATGGTTGTGCTTTGTTTCTTGGTTGCCTCCTTAAATTTAAAATGCAAGCCATAAATCCTGAAAATATAAAATCCATACTGGCAGCTTCCTTGTTTCAGTGGCACAGGACGGAAGCAGTTGCCTGGGCACGGGCTGCGAGTGGCACCTTGCGTCTGACATCCTGCCCACCCATCTTTTCCCTGCTCCCACTGAGAGGAGCTCTGCATGGCTCCCTGCCAGCTCACCGTGGCGTCTCAGTCACTCCCCAGACAAGATTACGTGAAGCTGAGGATCACCTTAGAGAAACAGAAGGCGTTGTCAGGTTGTGGTTTTCTCCTCTCTGATCCTCAAAAAGCCTTACTGGCTTCCTTGTCATCAACTAGGAAAAAAAGCCTTCTGCCATCGTTACGTACTCACTGAGAGGTGATAGAGGATCAAACTTCCGTGGGTGCATAGGAAAGCTTTTGCCAGCACTTAATCAACACCCAGCTCCCATACCAGCAAGAAACCACTCCCCAAAGCAGGCACCCGCAATCTGCTCGACGTTTCTTGCTAGGACTCAGATCCCAGCTGCCTTTAGTGCTGCGGGCAATTATGGAACGTGGTAGTTCCCCCCCTTTTTCTCTTAGCTGCATAGCGATTTATAGATCAAAATCTATATCTTTAATGTTTCAGTCTGTAAAGTACAGCTCACTGCACGACCAGTCATTTTCCGCGTTAGCAGAGGTGTCCAAGTGCTTTAGAAGTGCATCCCAAGAGGGGCACTGGGCGAATACGCAGCAGGAGGGGCCGCAGTTGCACGGCGCGTGTGCCAGTGTCCTCATGCAAAGAGAAGCATCTTGCTGCCTTCCAGCCAAGCGCCGCAAAAAGTCCTTTCTGATCCTTCTGCATCTGGAATATCCAGCGGTAGACTAGTAGGCTGCAAGGATTGCAGCGCTAACTAGCAAAGAGCAGAAGAAAAAAACCATACTGTTAACTGAGAGAGCCAAGGTTTCTTCGGCAAACTCTTGCTGTTGCTTTCACCACGCTCAGTGGGATGTTAGGATGGGCAGTCAAGTGTGTGGTGACACAGAGGCGTAGGCTTCGCAATGAGAGCTGCTACCAGTACCCATCACTGTTTACTCCAATACTGCTTCAGAGTTGTTACCAAGATTTTGTAAGTGCTTTCTTTTTTTCTTTTTCTTTTTTTTCTTTTCATATCCTGGGTTAATACAGTTGTTCTAAATCTTGTTTAACTTTATTCTGCTTGCTCAGTTTGGGAGAACTTAACTTGTCAGACTTTATTATAGTGAAGATCCTCTTTCCTGCTTCATAATCTAGTGCGGTGGGATTGCAAAAGCTCTAGGGGAAAAGTCGATTAAATGGGCGATGAAAACACCCCTAAGGATATTAAGAGTTTGGATTTTGTTTGCTTTTTTTTTAAACAAAATCTAATGTCAATTGGAACCCTAAATTACTTGATATTTTTCGGTTTTAAAAAATCAATGGTAATACTGCAGTGTAGCTCTCGCTGGTTGCCTCGGTGCTTTACCTCAGAGCAGGAGTGCACTTTTGAAGCAATCGTCTGACAATGCCCATTTATTACAGTTTTGGTTTTGTTGAGAGCAGTCTCAGAACACGAGAGACTCACGACTGAAACCAAACTGTACATATGCTCCAAGAGTACACTTAGCACACCCTGCCGCCTAAGGGGCAGCCCCTCCCTGGGTCCGGACTCGAGCTCATCTGGAGCAGACCCACCTGCAGCGGCGTGTGCTGGTGGTGATGGCGGCTCTGCCACGCCAGCCGCTCCGCCGCAGGGATCTCCCTCACCCGCGCTGCCTCCCTCACCGATGCGGAGATAGCCACTCGTTCCCGAACTTCGGAAACTCGCTCCCCTTATCTGTTATTCTGCACCAAACGGGAACGCCCAGTCTGAAGGGTGAGAGGGAGAGGGTGCGCATGTCCGTGACTTATTTTGTGATTGTGCTTTATTTATTTGTTATTCTTAGCTAACAAAGATAGCTCTGTGATTGGAACGCTTTGGACTCAGCTGGCCTAGATTCGGTTTCTAATTTTATATATTTTCTTGCATTATTTTAGGCGGAACTGTACAGTCAGACAGCCTGGACTCATTCCATATGAGTTTACCCTCCTGTCACCTAAGGTCTTCTGGAAATAGGTGTGTGCCATCGGCCACGCTGGGCACCTAAACCATTTCCACTTCAGACATAAAGCGTTTCTGGGTAGGATGAATCCAGGCCTTGGTGCCATCGTGCCTCAGGTCCCTCTTTATCATGACACATGAGAGGGGGTGTATGGATCGGAAGGGAAATCCATTTAGCTGACTGTCCTGCCCGCGGCAGTGAACAGTATAGAGCAGAGCAAGCCTACAGTGAAACACCTGAACTACATTTGAACTTATTAGAATATACATAATTTTTCATGAGGTTCTGGGAAAGCAGTTATTAATTGGCCTCTACTAAAATTCTCGTGAAAAATCATGGGTTTTGTCAGCCTGAGCAGAACACATGTATCGTGGAATACAGTGGACGTCCTTGCAGTTCAGTAGTTGTGGCCTCCCATCAGGTTAAATTTCAGTTATTCCACGGCAAAAATAATGCCTTTGTTGTAAGACAGTTAACCTTTAAAAGACAGGAACTTTACACGCACAGTCCTGCATCTGCTGAGTATTTTTAGGAGTGCATGATGCAAAAAGCGCTTAAAGCGCGCTTGGCCTCTCTTCAGTGAACCTGGTGTAAGAGCCAAACACCGGAGGGCGAAGGGTGCCTCAGCCTTTGGCCAGCCGTGTTTCTGTGGTATTTGGGCGGTCTACTGGAAGCAGGCGTTTTCTCTAGTCCTCGGTGTCACTGTAACTTTCTGCATAAAGCCCCTCCGATGTGAAGATCCCCCTTCGCACAGCGCTTCGCTACCGCACACCCCGTGTTTTGGGTTTGTGTCCTTGGGGACTACAGCAGCAATGACGCCCGTCTTTGCCGTGCTGGTGAACTTCTCCCCGTATCTTTGGAGGAAAAAATACACAGGGTAGTTACAGAGTGGTGAGTTGTGTTAAAGTTCTTGGAGGCTCACGAAGTAATTTAATGGTCGCTGCTGTTTGTTTGCAGAGGGAGTTTGGACAAGTGGAAATACACTGACCTGCGATCTGAGACCTGCTGCTTGCTCTGCGAGCTCTTCCTATGTGGCCTTGGTCAAATTACTTCTCTGCTTTTCCCTCCCTCCTTTATGTGTCTTGTCTATTTAGTCTCTCAGGAAGCTCTTAGGAGCAGAGACTGTATCTTACTCTCCGTTTGTACAGTGCCTAACATAATAGGGCCCCAGGCTTCCTGAAGTCCCAAAGATGCTGTTGCAATACAAGTCATAAATGTTAAAGAGGTGCAAGAATCTGGCTCAGCTCACCACCGTCACCATCTGGTTTTGTATGACAAATTAGTAGTACGAAAGCACGCATCTGAGTGATTAGAGCTGCGACCGTTCGCTAGACTCCCTAGGTTCTGCTCCTGGGTTTGGCACCGCTGCGCTTTGTAACAAGAGCCTTTTAAAAATTTTCCAGCAACATGCTGTTGGTTTTTCTTCCTGAGAGAGTGTCAAATTAGTAAAAACTGAAAATAAGGAGGGGGAAAAAAGAATCAAGAGCATGCCAGTTTCAGCACAGCTTTAATGGGAAGATGATTCAGGGGCCCAGGATGGAATTCCTGGAAAACCAGAAAGCCAGCAACCTCTTCCTCTCGCCTCTTCTGGAGTAGCCAGTTGTGTTCACAGCCACTGGAGGAGGCTGTGGTTGAAATCTCTGCTCCAGCAAATGTTTTGCTTAAAGATGGGGTTGTGGGACTTGGTAATGTCATGGTGGCTGGGGCCATCACCTGGGGTGCGAAAGGCTGGATCTTGGTTGGAATTGCACCGAGCACCGGTGCGGGCCTGCCTTTCCCTCCTTCCTGATAACTTCCTCACCACTAGACTCTGCTGTCTCAGGGAGGAAGGAGTTGAGATTGTCTCTGTGGCTTTACACTCACAGATTTGTAAGGTTTTGAGGTTGTCCCCAGCAGAAAGGGAAAAATAAAAGATGGTTTGTGTTTTGAACAGATAGGGAAGCCATTTTCTGCCCAGCTCCTTGTGAAAGCAACTTGATTTCTTATTGTCTCCCTGTGTCCTCTAGTAAATGGGTACACTGGTGCGTTTAAATAACTTTGGTAACATGCTTTGTGATGTTTGACCAGCATTGTCACTTCTCCTTCGGGCTGGTATTTCATCTGATCTGGCCAGAAGTATGGAAAGGCAGCTTTAAATAGGGGGTCTGATTCCTAGAGCTCGGGCATTAAATGGAGCAGCCTTCAGGCAGTTGTCATCTAACCTCAGCTGCAGCATCAGCTAAGGAGCTGTTTGTGCCACAAATAATCACTAGCTTTTGGTCGTGCTTCCTCTGCACAGCACTTCCTTCTAGTGATATAATCCGCTATGCCGACTTTCTCCACCACCCAGGACTCCATCCTGGAGAAAGGGAATCCTCCAGCTGGGCAGGGAATGCAAGCAGCAAGCAAGCATGCACAGCTGCCCCAGGATTTAGCTCTGTCAGGATGAAATATTCTTAAATCTTAGGAGTTTGATTAACTCTTTGCACAGGAAATTTTAAAATATACCTTGCTTTAAGTCAAATTTTTCTTGGCTTCTTTTTAGTAATTCCCCGTTATTTGTTGGAAATTATGTCATCCAAAGGACTTAGATCACGAGGAGTGCACATTTAGCCATAAACCCACCACGTCTGAGCTTCTGGTGACGATGCTTGTTGTGTTAATCAAGGCACTGAATTACTAAATTATTTCTATGTTTTTATTCTACTTTTCTTGGAAGAGGCTTCCTTGACAAGCAGGTGCTTCTTTCCAAGATCATAATTAGCGCAGAAACGTAGGGTGGCTTGGAGCTGTCGCACTTCCACCAAAAGTACTTCATTACTATTATGTTTATGTCTGCATGCACTTAATGAGATTTCTATAGATCCTGAGACCCACTTAGTATGTCCTTAACCCCATAATGATAGGAAATTGTACTCTTGACTGCCAGACTGATTTCCCTCGTGAGGGTTATAATGTTAAAATTTCCTTTCCAAAACCGAGAGCCATATGTTGCCACGTGGAACTGCCATCGGCTGCCTGAATGAGTCAGTGCCCTGAATTTTATGACAACTGGAATAACTACTGTCATTGAAATTAAACTTCCTGACTTCAGGTGTTGCAGTCACAAAGGAGGCTAGTGTCTTGAAGTGAAGTGGAGCATGCCAGTGCAGAAGTGAGCTCATTTCCTAGCTCAGATCTGTCATTTCTTCAGAAGCAGAAGGAAGAGGATTTTGCATCTTTTCCTTCTTGCCTAGAGGAAAGCACGCTTATTAACTGTTTGACGAAAGGCTTAGAAACCTTGAGCTCCAATGATGCCCGAGTCACTTTAGCCACTGAATCTTGCACGATGCAGTTTAATAAAACCTGCCACTACTGTGAAGATTTGCAGGGAGAGGAAAGAAAAAAAAAATATTTGTGGGAGAGATGTATCTCCCTTTATTTGCATTATTATCAAACTGAGATATTTCAGGATGAGGCAAAGATGAGAGGGGTTGTTTGTTTTGGTTTTATTTTGATTTTTATCTCTCCAGGCTCAGGCAGTTTTGTGAGCCTGTAGGTGTGACTCCAGGAAGAAACAGGTGAAATGCGAAGTAACTTGTCAAGTAACGTAAAGTTAACAGAGCATTGTTTCTCTATCCCCAAAGCGGGAATCTTGAGAGACGGCTAATCGGGAGCGAAATTCCCCAAAATAAGTTACAGTGCCTGTCTGTTGTGGTGTAATTGACTGTTGTATATTCGTATGAGGTGTAGGAAAGCATTTGGAGTGGTTTTGCCAATAAAATACTTAATGATGTAGATCCCTGTTTTCCAGTAATTAATTGCAACTATTTCTGCCTGGGTATGTTTATAAGGCTTAACTGAACTTCCAGGCAAGGAGGAGAAGTTTAGCACCAAATACGGGTGAAGGAAAGTCAGTTTTATCTATGGGCTTGCTTTGGCTTTTGATTTGTGACATCTAACACGATGGGTTTGTCTTACATAAAGATGGTTCAGTACTGACGTGGGCTATTTGGTATCAGAAACTCAATTCATTTGTATTGATTCATCCATTGCCAAATCCAGCTTTCGGCAGATTCCAAAAATGAAACGAAGCATGAAAAGCGAGCCCGTTTTTAAAAAATCCATGTAAATACATAACCGTAAGACTTTTCCACAATGAGCAGACACTAACATTCAGAGCCCGCTCTTAAAATCGTATTTCTTCATGTATTTCAGGCCATTGGAGGTTTTTGCCTCCCTTCCCCTCTCCCACTCCCCATAGTCTAACATTCACGGTGTCTGCAATACCAAAACCAAGTGTATTGTTGGTTTGTGCATGTCATAGTTCTTAATCTGAGGTCCCTGATCTCATCAAGAGTTTCTCCTCTAACATAAGAGGATGGAAAGAGGGAAGAACTTGTATCGTCTCTGAATTGAGCTTTGTGGAGCCATGCCAGTGTTCTGCTAAACAGAGGGATGTATTGCAAAAATGTATTCCTGCAGGTAATTTTGTGATTAGGGGGAAGACCAGAGATTGATGGATTATGGTCTGACTCAAAATTCATTGAAGTCAAAGGAGAGATCTTCAATGATTTTAATAAATGCTATTTTAAAAGTATGAATTGGGGATAAGCCAATACTTGGGTTTGAACTTTCTCAGCATTTGGGAAACAGTTGAGATGTGATGTAGTTAAGAGCTATGAGTAAAGTTTGACTCTGGGGCCCTAACTTCAAGAAATTCCTGTGTTGCTCGGCTCCAGAGTTTGCTTTAGAGCCTCTGATGTAAAAATCTGTGGGATTTTACAGTGTTAAGTCCTAATTTTACAGTAGGAATTTGAAGGATGCATCACAATCGATTTCTTTCAGGTGAAAAGGGATAGCAACATGAACTGTCTATAGACAGGCTTTCTCAGTTAACATGGTATATAATTACGCAAATAAATAATAAATATGCAAACTATTATTTCAGAAGGCACTTAAAATTAGTATAGCCTATTCAAACTGCGCTGTGTTTCCCACCGGTGGTCTTACGACGTAAGTAGTCATGCAGAGTTTCAAAGCCTCATCTACTGTTCTAGAGCTGATTTTCCACGTCAGCAATAGTAGCTGACATGGCTGGGAATGGGATCTTGTAAAAGGAACAAAGGTTACTTCAAGGTAATCTCCATTTTAAAACAAGTTCTACCCAGCAAGAAGTCACATAGCTTTTATTATAAGCGATAATATCCACTTTTTTTAGTTGAATTTGGGTTTATTGATGACACAGCTTTACACTCTTGAAAGCTGAATCATTGAGAAATAAGTTATTCTGCAGTTTCTCTTGGGAGATCATTCACTTTTCTTTGTACGCCTTTGCCAGTGATCTAGACCACTCACGCAGCATTGCTTCAGGGGTGCTGAATTGTGTTATATCCAGAACAAATTCATACTGTACCAAGTAAAAGCCACCACGTTTTTATTTGATGAACGAATCTTTCGCTGTCCTCAACAGCGCGAAGGCAAAATAATTTCCCAAAAGCATGGCCTGTGCAACATTGGGAAGTGTAGATTTGTTAATATAGGTTTAATATATGCAACGCTTATTAAGATATACAAAATGAAGATACGCAAGATCTCTGTGGAAGTTTTTGTTAAGCTTTTCTGTATGTCGAACAGCAAGCATTACCTAGAAATGAAAAGGAAAACTTTGTGAGATGTGTGTGTGTGTTTCCCTAACTTATTTCCTTGTCTGTGAAGTTTGGATGGATGGAGTTTGTTCTGCATTTCAAAAGCATCGTGTCTGCGTTTTTTAACAGCTATTTCATCTGCGCAGCTGTCTCGAGTATTGGTTTTGATTACTGGGGTTTCCTAAGTATGAAAATTATACATTTTGTCATATTTGAACGTAAAATAGATAGATATTTCTTAATACATACACTTGTATGCTGACACAAGTATTTCCTAAAATGTGCCTTTAAAGGCTAATACTAACTCACTGTCATGCATTAAATCTAGTCTTTCTTATGGAATATGCTGTACTGAGACACAAGTACAGATGATTCCAAAGTCTGTACTTAACCTGACACAAAGCACAACCTATGAAGAAGATGGTAGGATCTTCTTCAGAGCTCCAAATCTTTTTCAGCTGAGCTCCCAAGTTGCCAGAGAGTACCTGTGCCGTTTCCTATTAAAATCCAATTCACTACGTAGAATCCGTGGGTGATTCTTTCATGCTTTCATCTGCCTTTGTAATAGCCATCACAAACCGGATAAACGAAAGATGATGAAAATTTTGGTTTTCTTCTCACTTCTTACTGTCAGTGCTAACATAAATCAGCTTCACTGTAAGAAAAAAAAATAACACAAGAAAAGTAAATACAGCTGTAATTGTAAACACTTGTAACATGAGTTATGGACATGGGGTGCCAGAATTTGTAATCTTTAAAGAGTATGTTTTCGTAGTACAGAAGTTAATACTGTAAAACTGAGTAACAGCATATAAACTCACTTGACTTTTCTTCAACGATGTTAAAAGCATGCTCAACCTATCCCTTTCCAAGCAAGAGAAAGTAGCTTCTTCAAAATCTTGATACGTTTTTTAAAATGTTTTGGGTTTGTTGCATTGTGGGGGCGTAGGTATTCACCTGGTGTAAGCTGCTGTAGCACCATTTTCTCAGTGGAAATAGTCTTTTATCCCAGATGAAAACCCAGCCTAAAATCTCTAGCATGTTGTTTTCAGTTAGGCCGCACCGTGCTTATTATTGTTGTTAAATGATATTAAGACTTGTTTGGGCTGTTGCCATCTAAATCGCGGTTATTGCAACATTATTTTCTCTGATGTTAGAAGAAACAATTTCACCCTGTCTTAATCCATGAAAGCATCTGTTGCTGTTTCCAAGCGTCCCAAGTCCACAGCTTTGACGTTTCATCCTTCTCTTTGCATCCATCTTAACTCTTTTGCCATTGTACCGAGCATACGGCACTTATGCTCATTTTCAAGACCTTTCACGATCTACCTGCCTCCTGTCTGTCACCTTGCCTTTGGTTCATCGCTCACACCAGCTTGCATCGCCTCCTTCCTAGATCGTTAGAGAAGGCCATTTGTACTTTGTCTCATACGTGTGTGTGTGTGTGTGTGTGTGTGTATCTTCTCAGAGTCAATCTCCATAAATACCTTAAAAGTATTCTGCTTTTCAGGTCCTTCTGTAAGACTCACGCCAGTATAAACTGCCTGTCCTCCTGCCTGTTATGTCCTAGTTGTCCCTCACCTAATTGTCTGTTGTCACTGTATTACACTTGGATTAGAAGGCATCTGAAGCAGGAGCTGTCTTTTCCCTTGTTTGCTTTCTTTTTTTAATAGGGGGTCTAGCACACGTGAAGTCCTATCAGGTTAGTCTTTCCTGGGACTATTACGATAAATACATAATACAAATTGTTGTTATTGTTCACGCACGTGGTATAAACTTGCAAGGCACTCCTCTAGCGTGCCTTCGCGCTGCATTTCCGCACAGCAGTTTTTCTGTGGCTTCTTGAGCTTCCCTAGGTTTACCGTTGTTGGGAACAGACTTGCTATCTCCCAAGGAAGATTGGGGGTCATTGCATTTGTAGGAAACTAAGTTCAGAAGAGGGCGAAGTCAGACATTGACACATAGACTTCATACTTCTGAAATTAACTTTTAAGAAAGGTTTTGAAATGGAAAGTGTCACTGCAAGCATCTTGTAATTATTCACTTATGATTGAGAAGGGATTTTCCTCTGTGTCTTTTAACTAAGATGAAAGTAAACCTACCTTTGGTTTGAGCTATCCTGTAGAATCAGAACTATTTCTGAACTTGCCTCTGTGTCCCTCAGAAATTGTACATCCTGTTGCACGTGCTCTTACCTTGCTTAAGGTGTGTACTCACGACAATGTTTTCTGCCTACGTAGTGGCTTCAGATAATTTTCATTTTCTTCTCTAAGTATTTTAAGGACACAATTCAATTGCAATTGACTTCATTGGAAGCTGGATCAGACCCTATAAAATGGTCAATTAAGGGTTCTTTGATAAAAGGAAAAGTAAATTTACTGTCAGGCAAGTCGAAGATGTAAGTGGAAGGGACAGCTGGCTGAGGCTTGTACGAGGTTATTACCTTCTGTGTGGTTTCAGAAAAAGATTAGCTGGAGGCTGTTACTTATCTGAATAACTCCCTTCATAAAGTCTAGCCGTTAGCTATGTAAGCAGGGGACTTTCAGTACTATTTCCCACTGTTGTGTTTAGTCAGTGCAAAAATTTACACTCTCCGAGCACTGGTTTACAAAGCAGCTTGTTCACAACATTGTAAGCGTGTCAAAGGTAGTATTTGGAGAAAAATACACGAGCGTTGTTTGGGGTAGAACACAGTATACAAGCCTCGGGACTCAGCCCCTCTATCAGCCACTTCTCTGCTCCTGGAGTAGCAGCGATTTCTGACGCTCTTGTCCTGTGCCGTGATTAAACAGGAGTCTGTTTACTGAGGGATTTCTGCAGCAGTATAACCAAGCAGAACACATGTCCAGAGAAGTGAACAGCACGTCACAAATACAGAACAGTTTATTCACAATCTCTCCGTCAGCTGATGAACCTATCAGGCACAGGAGGGCTTTCAGAACCGGGAACTTCTGGGAAGACAGAAGCTAATTTGAGATTGGTGATTTATCATTGCACGTTGTGTAAAAACAGCAGCGTGCTGACACATCTGCAGAGCTCAGTACACGAAACTGTTGTAGGGTTTGCCCCAGAAAACTTAAGAATAAAAAAATATTGATCTCTAGTTGAGTTCTGCTGGCCTCTGAATCACATCTAGGTAAGAGAGAGGTCTGCTGGCCCAGGAGATGTCACACGAGGGAGGTCTGGTCTGAAGCCAGGACCCTGGGCTGCGTATGGAAACAAAAGCAGTCTTCCCTGCCCTCGAGAAATGTTTGTCAGCTGCATGCTATCCGACCTTCTCACTCGATCAGTGTTAAGGGATGGGGACGTCGTTCCTCTCCCGTGTCCTTTACAGAAGCAGGGAGGAAGCTGGTAGCAGCAGCAGTACAAATTTATACGTTTCTTTGGCTCTGTCAGTGCCAAAGGTTCGTGTTGTCATCACCGTCTGTATTTGTGGAGAAAGGTCTGTGTGCATCAGATGTCCGAAAAAGCCCCTGAAGTTGTTTGTGGCTATTCCTTAAGGCCATGAAAATTTTTACGGGTTTTGAGCGGGTGTTTTTTCTGAGTTGGGAAAAAACCCCAAGCCAACGAACCCACATTAAAGTTGTTAGTAATTTTGAAGAAAATGAAAGTAAAACCTTGTCAAAAGGAATGTGTGAGTTTCCAGATGTCCCCGGACTATTGAGACATATTTTTTAAAGGAAGATGTGTCAAGTTTCTTCCTGATGTGGTGGAGATACTTTTGCCTACGTGAGCCCCTATCTCAGCCTGCTTATTTTTCCTTAAGTTACTAATCCATAGAAGTAACTGTTTAATTTGCTTAGGATTGGTGAGAGAAGTATCCTCTAGGCATATTATTCTCCCTACCACATGAGGAAAGCTGAAGACTACTTCCTACCTGTTTGGAACCATGTAGAAAGGCAAAACTCTGTCCTTGAGATAGGCAGGCGGGAGACTCTAAATATTTTCCTTTTCTTTTCAAAGTTAGTACAGGCAGGTTTGACCGCACTGGCAATTAGCTGCAGTCAATTCAAGCCTCTCCCATGTATTTTAGCAGAGTTTGTAAATCTGGAACTACGTGTCCGAGGTTCGGCTGAACATAAGCTCTGCTGCTGATGCCTGAGCCACGGAAAACTGCCCTGAGACTCCAAAGTCCTGTATGTGTGAAGGCTTGTCACGGAAGAGGACTTGGGTCAGTACTGCCTAGCACTGGGTTCAGACAGGCGCTCCAAAGGTGGGAAGGTTTCCACAGCCTTTGGGAACAAGCCATCCTGAAGGACATCATTCACCCGGACCAGAGAGACGGGGTAACACACGTGCAGTGAATTTTCATTTTAAACAGTGAGACAGTGCAACCTAGTAGAGGCTTGGTAAAATGGTGATGCTCATTGCGTAAGCAGCTTATGCTTATTATTGGCTGCAGAAGCATTTTAAACTAGAAAACACCCTTTGCTAGGCTGACTGTAGTTAGCTCTGATTGTTCATTCCCGTTTTGTTTCTTCTGGTATGTTCTTAAAGAGAAAAGAAACCTGGTCTAACGAATTAGCCCAGCGTAGCAGGATCCAGATTAGCAGCATGGGTGCTTTGGAGTTTAGCTGTGTGTTTTCCCTCTGAAAAATGGCTGAAGTAGTGTCTGAACAGATCCGGGGCTTGTAATGAAGCGATTAGGTCCCGCTCTTTTCTAGAACTTGAACAAAACCCAATCTGTTTTGTTCATCTTTCATAAAAAGATTAAGCAGACTGATTTATTAGGTATTACAGTAGTCACATACTAGAAAATTCTTTCCAAAGCAAAGGCGCTTTTTTGTTCAATTAAAAAAAAAAAAGAAATTTGTAAACAGGAATGGACAGGAACTGCTACGTTCCTAGGCTGATCCAGTGTGAACACGTTATGCTTCAGTTTGAAGGTGGTTGGCAGCTTTTTGGCAGGAATATTATTTATTTAATTAATTAGTGTGGAAAGAAGCGTTTGGCTTGTTCTCCCGCTCTCCTTACCATCAGGAGCTTTTGCCTGCTGGATGCTCCGTTGCTTCTTACGTACTGCTTGTGCAGCCTACTCCGTTTTCGCTTACGCGTAATGCTTTTCCGTCAGTTTTGTGAGCTAAGTTGAGTTAGCGGCAAGCTAACCCTCCCTGACTTTCAGATGCTCCGGCAGACCCCGTGGTTTTATTGCTAAGCCATGAAGAGGTATTTTGTTCGATTAAAACTTCTCTGGGCTCGTTTCTACCAGCGACGGTTTCCCCAGCGCCTAAGTTTCAGACTCGGGATGGAAGAGAGCCTGCAAATAAGCACCGGGCCTCCCCTCTGGCAGCTCCGTCAGTTCTGAACAGAGCAGCCTGGTCAGCAGAGACTGTCAGATACTTTGGGGCGCTCCATTGCTCTAATGTGGAGACAGAAGCCCTTCTGGGAAGTACCTGGTGGGGGGCGGGGGGAGAAGAATTGTAGGGACAAGATTTTTATGAAATGTGAGAAAACCTAAAAAAAAAAATGTGTAGTGAATGTATTCTCCGCTGACGCATGGGAGGGTCTTTTCTTCAGGAGTTCTCTCATTCCTAAGGGGCACCAGGAGCAGAGGAGAGTGCTCAGAGGGCAGGCAAAGCAAGCAGAAGGAAATCATTACGTTGGTTTTTTCCTTATCAGTTCTGCAACTTAAAACTACCCTGAAGAGACGTGTTTCGACAGAGCTCTTCACACTTCCAAACAAAAGAGCTTTTCTTCCTTCCTTCCCCCTCGCCCTCCCCCCGGGTTGGATGTATGGCTGGAGAAAAATGATTGCAGGCATTGTCTGGCAACAACAACCGCAGCGGCTCGTCTGGAAACAAGTTGGGTCAGGTTCATGAGTGCGCACGGAAAGAGGGAAAGGGGGAAAAAAAAAAAAGCAAGCCCTCCGGCCAGATAACTAACTCACTTTTGGAAGATGCTTCTCCAGTGTTCCTGCTGTTATATAACAGCCTCAGCCAAGATCCAGCTATTTCGTATTTGCTTAAGCGAGAGAGTCATACAGAGAAAACATTACTGTGCTGTGGTAGTTGTTTAGTCATTGGTGCTGGGAGAGGTGATATGCTAACAAAAGTATGCAGTAACAAGCATTTAAAATGTGATGTTTTATTAGTTTTGCAGTAAATACAGGGAAGATGCTAACGACTAATTTCTGGTCTCAATTTAATTCACGTTGCGAACATGAAAACGAGGAGAGAATTAATTTCTCAGTGGCTGGATCCTCTCCCTGACCCTATGCATGTTTGCATTTCAACAAAAGAAAGTAAATTTCTTCACATGCATTGCTGGGGAAAAAAAAGTCTACGGTTTTGTCTGGCTATCGCAACAAAGGTGTTCAATGTAACTTAAAGAAATAATCTGAGTACAAAACGGGGGGCTGATTAGAGCCGTAAAATAATCAGATGTTACAAGGAGCAAATACAGTGTAACGACTGAAAGCCCGGGAGTGGGAATCAGGCCAGCCGGGGTTCTGCTTCCATTCCAGCATGCTGTGCAACTTGGAGTAAGTCGATAAACCTTGCAGTGCTTCAGTTCGACCATCTGTAGAATGGGAATAATAAAATATTATTCCCTGTCTCCCTAAACTGTGGCGAGCCGTTGAGATGAGTATTGAGTCAGAGTGCTGTGAGTTGAGAAAAGGCAGATTTAAACTTTCCCAAAGTTCAGGAGTTTGCTTCCAGTTCATCTCTATTTGGGAGGCTCAGCTCCGCGTTTGCGATTGTAAATCTGTTTTCCTCCCACCTCTATAGCTGTAGATGTCTATTGGCCTAACGTGAACACTCAGCAGACAAGATGCATTTGTGTCCACAACAGTGTCGTTACGAGTCAAAGAAGTATGTTACACTTCGGGAACCGTGGCCACGGGGAAAAGCATGCACAGTTGAGGATGAAAAATTGAAGTGAAACCACGGGACTAGTAGTTAAATTCTTTACATACTTCAGAGAGCTCTCTCTCAAACAATCCACTCGGGATCCTGCTGGCCCAAATCTGATGAGCCCACACTGTGTACTTTTAATTATGACAGCGTCTTTCTTCTTTAGGTTGTTTTGCAGCTCTCGGATGGAGCGTGCTCTAAAGCCCAAGCATCACCACGACGTACCTTTGCGCTTATCTCTCTGCACCCTGAGAACTACCGTTGCGGCGGATGGGGAATATTCTCAGTGCTCATAGCTGTTCGCATCCCTAAGTTTTGGTTAGGGCTTAAGCGTACGCGGTAAAGGGGCAGTTGGGACACGTGAAATAATTTAGCCTTGCTAAATTATCTTTGAATTGTTTCTAGCTGTGAATTATTTTTCCTGTTAATTTTCATCTCTGATTCTGGGATGTAGTTAGAAACAGAAGTGCTGAAACACAAGTCCAGGCTTCCTGGTGTGCTTAGCTCAACGTTGGAGTCTCCAGAGGTTGAGATAAGTTCCAGAGATGATTTCAACGGTTTGTTTGCTCATTGAAAGTAATTTCCAGACCTCCAAGTAGTTCAGAAGGTGAAACAATCAATTCAACACACTTAATGTGCGTACACACATGCACAGAATATCCCCGAGGTGGTTAATGGGGTAGAATGTTTAAAAGGCATCACGAGCCTGGTTCAGTAAAGCTGCAAAGACCGCAACAGTTTGGACATCCAGTCTCTTCGTAGGCTACAAGTGACATTTCTCACATCCTTTGTGTGTCACACGCAAGCCAAAAGGCAAGCAAGAGAGCAGCACGATTACTTTGTCAGAGTAAAATGTACATTTTCTCAGAATATAAGTTCTTTCATTTTGCACTCAAAAGTAGTTGTAAAAAGAACTATACACATGCGAAATATTTTCCTTTTTTCCTGGTTTTGGTTAGCAGTGAGGTTTTTTTCACGCAGCCCTCACTAGAAGTCTGCCGTTGTGGGAAGGGCTTGCAGTGTGTTGTAAACAGCAGGTTCAAATCAAGGCTAAACCAGTTCTCTCTGTCCAGCCAAAGCCACAGGGTGCTCGAAACTCCAATCTGTTGCAATATTGGAAGCAAACTACCGTGCGGTAAATCGTAAAGGCTATTTTTTCATGTCGCTGCTCTTATATGAATTCATTTTCTTTCAGCTACAAAATAGGGCGAAAAGTCTGAGACAAAACAGAAGGAGGGGAAAAAAACATTTTCCGTTACAGAATGACCTTTTCGTGGTCTTGTTCATGATGCTGCAAAATAGTGAATTTAAAGTAATTATAAACAAAGTACTAAGTTGAGAAGATTGTTTCTTTACATGCCCTAAAATTCTTTACTTCTTGGCGTGTATTTTATTTACCATTTGGCAAGAAGGCAGCCTGAGCCCTTAAAATCATCTTGTTTTAGCTACCTCGAAGCAATTGTAGAGTTCTGAAGTGGCTTTGAAAACATCTGTCTTTTCTGAACTAACAGTACGAGATTTAATCCCGGTCTGTACAGGAGTATTCTTTAACACTCAGTAAAATCTTTGGGAATTCTCCACCTAGTAAGTTTCCCATGAAGTTCTGAAAGCAGAGTTTTGCCTTTCTTATCTTACTGTCAAATGGTTGAATGTCTTTTTAAAAAAAATAAAATAAAAATTTAAAGCAGTAGAAGTTTAACACCCAGTCATCTGTGCCACTGCAGTTAGGAAATGTTAATGCGAATGGTTTGCTCAAAGACGTTATCTTTTCTGCTTTAGATTGACAAGACTTCACTATCATCGGATTGCCTGTTTGGTTTTCAGTGTATGCCTTGGTCACCGGCAGAGCTCTCTCCATCCATCCTGTGCGTTACAGTGGCAGGACTCCAAGGCAGTATTTGACTATCAGTTTATTCACCAGATTTTTCATTCAAACTCCCTCTTGAGCTTTTCAGAATGGCTCAAATAAATTACTAGTTGGCTTAGAGTGCTGGCTGTAAATGTTTGGGCCTTTATTTGAGCATTAAAAAAGGCCTGGGAACTATTTCAGGGAAAGTATTATTAACAAATTCTATGTGATAAAAATCTACTATTTGCTTTGGTTTTCAACCAGGATTTTTTGTTTTGGGGGGAAAAGGAAGGAGGAGGTTGGTGGCAAGGAGAACCATTCATATCAGAAACAACGTCATAATTACACAGAGCAGAGAGCCTGTCTAGAAAACGGGATTTAAAAAATTGTATAGAAACCTCTGTAGCCAAAGAGGGAGATCCCTATGGATGGCAGAGGAAGGTCCCCAGCGGCAGGGCCGGCAGCCTGGTATGAGAGTCCTTTCGGAAGCAGAGGCAAAGCTTTCATTAAGAAAGCATTTCAGACAGTCGGCAGGCACGCCCTGATTTCCAGGAAATAAGTGTGTGTTATCCTTATTAACCCCTGGAATACGAATCAAAGTGCAAGCATTTCTGGGAAGTGGACGGAACATGCTGGAGTCCCTGAACAAGGTTCATTCAAAGGGCGGTGCCCCCCACCATGTTTTCCAGAATTGCCCTATGCGACTGGATTTTCCACGCAGCGATCCTCAGCATCTTCCTTTTCTGTGTTAAATTCCCCATACACAGTGTTTCTGGTGGTGCGTTAGTCTAATCAGGTGTAGTACTGAGTCTCCGTTGGTATTGCCGGTTGCGTCATGGAGCTCAGTGTCATCCCGTGCGGCTTACAGATCTCTCTGCGTTCCTCCTTGAGCGGGGATATTCTTGGTAAAACCAAGTTACGTACGGTCCTCAGGAGACGGTTGGGGCTAAGGTTTTTGACCCATGTCTCAAAACCACATGACCAGCTCTTACTGCTTTCTTTGCCCTCTGTGCTTTCCCTGGTAATCGAATCAACATGTACAAGACTGGCTTAACAAATTGTGCTATAAGGTCAAGATGGCTTCTTGTATCGCCGGAACAGAACAACACAAGAGTTTAATGGAAAATTTTCATCTCTAATAATTGGATGCGTTTATATCTCCCATCTATTTCCACATCTAAAAGTCTTGGAGAGACTTTTTTGTCAGAACTTGGAAAAGTAGACTAGTTGACACTAACTGACTGTTCAGATTGAAGCACCTCCAGGGCCAGCTCTGATCTGAATGCTCCTGGCACCAATCCCAAAGCAAATATGTTGCTGATAAAAAATAATAATTCTCATCTGTGTTTCTGTTCCTTTTAGAGTCAATGGCAAATGTCTCACTGGCTTTGAAGGTCACCCATCGTAATGTATTTTCACACAGTGATCCCAAAACACAGTCTGCTATTGAAGGCTCCCAGGCAGGCGTTGCTACCTGCATGCCTTGAGCAAAGCTGGAGATGGAGAGGTACACTTCAACTGCCCAAGGGCGATACGTAGGTTTTTGGCAGTCCTGTTACTTTGCAGCATTAGCAGTTGCGGTTCTGTACAGGGAAAAACAGTGTGCCTCTCTGGGGATTTCTACGGGAAAGAGGTAGTTAGAGCCCCTTACAGAAACAGGAAATTCTGCATTTTTGTAAATTATTTTAAAACTGATAGCCCTCGTGACAGGCGGTTCTTCAGAGGCCTGCTTTCCCCAGCAAGCAGGCGCTTGTGTCAGCATCTCAGGAGGGCATGCTAGTGGCCAGTAAGGACTGAGAAATGGCTGGGTTTTGTCGGGGAGAGAGGGGATGTTATTCAAAAAGTTAAGAAGTTCTAAGTGCCTTATTTTCGATAGAGCTGGCATAAATTAGCTTTTTGGAAAATATTTGAAGTCCCGTTAGAAACCTCTGTGTTGTCACATGTGAACAAGGCTGCTTGGATAACATTTTCGGTCAAACCTTCTTGGAACCGTTGATTTAGACTCTTTCATTGTGATGAGCATTTTAATCCAGGGACACTGAAACGCTGCACTTACACTGTGTTCTTGTCTTTTAATTCCTTTTAGGTACTTTGGGATAGTGATAAGGTTTTTACTTTTATAGTGAAATGTTTCAGTACCGTCAGAATTCATTACGAAGCTAAAGCCATTTATGTGTTTCCATATCAAAATAGTTCGCAATTTCCACCCCTTGAATTATCTCAATATTTTGAGAGGTTAAAAAAATTGCGATATACCATAATTTCCCATACAACAGAAACTCTATTTACTGACCAAGGCAAGTCAATGACAGTTCTCTTTTCTGTAAAAGTAACCAAAAGTGTGTTTTTGAAGCCAAGTAATGAAGCACAGTTTGTCTCCCATGTAAACATATTTTGGGATTTATTATGTGTACTCACCTGCTTGTTCCTGGGCATTGGGAGTGCATTTGGAGCCTTACCAAAACTTTATAAGATATTTCCCACTATAAGACTTTGGTTTAGTTGTGTGCAACTTTAACCATCTAACCTGAAGGTTTTCCATTTTGGGCATCTCAGACTAAAATTTTTGGGAATTTTTCAGCTGAAAAGCTTTGACCATTCCAAGACGACAGTTAGGAAGAGAAACATAATTTTGCCCACTCTATTGTGATTATTTTTAAATCTTGTGTTTTGAGATGCTCTCCTATATCCATATGTGGAATGAAGACTTAAAATTTGTCTGGAAGTTGTCCTAATTTCAGGTACGTTTATTCCTTCTCTTAAAAAAAAAAAACAACCAAACCAACCAACAACAAAACAAAGCCTTGATTTTTTTATTTGGCCAAAGTAAGAGTCTCTAAAATCACACATTCGTAGGGTAGAGGGGGGCAGCAGAGGGAGAGGTGCTGGTCTCCTCTGTCTGGTGACCAGTGATGAGACACGAGGAAATGGAACGAAGCTGCATCAGGGGAAGTTCAGGTTGGACGGTAAGAAAAGGTTCTTCACTGAGAGGTCGGTCGATCCCTGGAATAGACTCTCCAGGGAAGCGGTCGTGGCACTAAGCCTGTCAGAGTTCAAGGAGCATCTGGAAGAGACCCTTAGTTGTATGGTTTAGTTTTAGGTAGTCCTGCGAGGAGCGGAGAGCTGGAGCTGGCGATCCTTACAGGTCCCTTCCGACTGGCGATACTCTACGATTCTGTGGTTCTAAATAATAATTAAAAAAGTAAGTAAACCTACTTGATTTTCAGAAGGAAGCTACTTCTGAAGTAGAAAACTACTTGTTTTTTTCAGAAGACAAAATAATATAATAGTTCTTTACTAAAACACGTATAACTACTATTTTTTTCCTTTTTTTTTTTAGTAAGAGTGTGTGAACCGTGGGTCAGATGTTTAGAGAAACCCATGAAGTGATTATTTACTTTTTTCCTGAAGCATGGCGCAGTTTGTTGTTTCTGTGGCTGCTTGCACAGGGGAGTCTGCAGAGAAATAGCAGAATCCAGACTTCCTTCACCAAATAGGAAATCAAAATACGAGACTTGATTTCCAAAGTTTGATTTTTCTAAAGCTTCAAGAAGCAAAGCCACATGTAACTATTGCTATGGGAAAATATATATGTTCTTGCAAGAGGTTAGAGGCGTGTTGTTCCCCTCCTGTGCTTAGGCCCTGTGTGCCCAAAGGCTCAACATGTCTCTGATGGCTCAGCTTATAAATACAGATGTGAGTACAGTCTCATAGTCGGTAAGCATGGGGTTAATGAAGGAAGGTGAAGTTGATTTGAACTCGAAAACTTTGGTTCAATTCCTAACTTTTGCCCCAGATATGTTTTGTGTGAGCGTAGGCAAGACATTTAATCCGTTCGTATCTCAGTTCCACATGTATAAAACAGGAATGAAAATCCGATCTTTGTCCCACCCCTTTTTTTTAATCTCATTTATTTAGATCATGCGTTTTTCAAGGCAAGGGCTGTTTGTGCGGACAACTCGTAGCCCATTAGGACTCTGATCGCAGACAAGGCCCCTAAGTGTTATTAGTGTGTAGTAGTAATAATAACAACAGCAGCAATAATAACAGATGGAGTACAAATTCTGACAGACAGCTCTGAGCCGTTACACGTTCGGGAGTATGAAATATAGTCGAGCCCAAGACAGCTATTTTCATCAGAGATGAAAGTTCAACGGTTTGGCAGGGCAACTGAATTTGGCGTTGTAAAAGCTGGGCTTCGCAACTTCAAACCGTGGTTTTATGTCTCTTCCCCCCGCCCTCCCTCCATCTCCGTACGATTCGGTCTGCAACTGGCACTGTTTTAGAGCTGGCTCGTTGTGGGATCTACCCTGCTGCAAACAACGTTTGGAAATCTGAAAAGAAGGTTTCTTTAATTAACTGAAAACCAGAGCCCATAGTCTACTTGATATGAAAAATAGACCAAATTATAGTGGTATTCATAGCCTGCTGGAATGGTCGGTTGTTTTGGAAAAAAAAAAAAGTTTTTAAAGGAGGCTTGCCAAGAAACTGTTCTCTCAGGAAATGATAAATGGCAGTTTGGAGACTTGAGTGGCCTGCACTGTATGTATGCGTCTTGGTAACTGCTGACTCAATCGTGTGTGCTCGTGATGGCTCCCACATTCACAGCACAGGGAATTTACAGTCCTGATTCACAAACTCATTACTGTCCTGCAGTTCGGGGCTTTTACACACAGCCTTGGGATTGTTTTATCTGAAGGCAATGCAAAAACATTTCTTTAAGTTACACTTCAGATAACCTTTTGGCTAGCATTGCTTTTACAGTGTCTGCTAAAAAGCTTGCAGTTTCTTTTCCAAAACTATAGTTTCTCTGAATATGCCTGCCGGTTTTGGTGTTTGGGTTTTTTTTCTTTTATAGTACGTTTTCTACGAAGTCGTGAAGTTTTAGGAAATTGAAATAACAGAAGAATGAAGACATGGCTAGAATTTGCATGACGGGGTTGGTTTTTAAAAAAGTAAAAGAAAATGCTGCCTCTGTTTGTGCACCAAGGAAAGATTTGCTTCAAACGGTGCACTGTTTAGTCACAGGAGCTCTTCGCACTGATGTGTGCTATTTACTGTATGCTATTACCGTAGGGGTACGTTGTGGGCAAGCGGACAAGCCTTTGGAATGTACTCTTCGGCGTGCTAACAGTGGGCTGTGTTTTCAGGCCATTTATATTACCTTAAACTCATCGACATCAGTAAGTTTACTATTCATTTACTCCGAGGTGAAAGAGAAGCGAATTGGGGCTATTGTATATTTAGGAGGCGTTGTTGCAAAACATGTTCTGTTCCTGAGTCACTGTGGAGGGAGAGAGAGAGAGGTTCACGGGGTACATGGAGCTCAACAGATTATTTTTTTTTTTCCCGTAATGAATCTGACTGAAAAGGGTCACACAAATGGTAGTTAAAATTTGCATCTACATGTCCGCGAAAATTTATACTGTGTGCCCGCAAGCTACAAGATGTACGGATTAAAGAGTTTGGCGATAATTTGACGGAAAATGAATCGGTTCATTGTCTCTAGCTTGAACGTTAGAGTTCCTAGGCACCTTATGAAGAATTTGTGTATTTGGTCATTTGCACACTTGAAAACCTTTTTAGCATTCACACAGGAGGCAGTTGTGAAAATACAGAATGCTTCGAAGATCCCTTCGCTTGCCCTTGCCCCATTAGTTTTCTACCCTTGCTCTTGTTCTTTACTGTTCCTGAACAAATTCTTCTCCCGCTCCCCTCCTACTTACCCCGCTGTACGGTCCTGTGGTGCAGAGCTGCTGCGAACAGCCGGGTGGAGAACTCTGCCCATGCTACTGGTGCTCCGTGCCTTTGGTAGAAACGGCGTCGCTTTCATACTGAGCACAGCATGAAACCTTGGAGTGTATTTAATTGAAGGAAGCACCTACCTGAAGTAAATTCCCACTCGGTGATTTGCCAGTGAGAAGTCTGCTGATGAGTTTTACGTGCGCAAGAGGAACGTGAAATGCAGGTACCTCTGCCCCTTCTGACCAGTTAGATCCTGGTTTCCATACTGAGCTAAGGAAAGTACCAACGCTGCTTAGCATCACTGGAAAGTGAACAGGGACCTTCTGGGGAGAACTGCAGCGGCTGAAGATGGCTTTGAATGGGGAACTACATCAGTGAGAAAAGTTAACGTCACCTTTGGCATTTGAGTTCCAGCATAATTGTAGGTACATAAATGGCACCCATGAACTGCAAAGTGAACAAAATTAAATTATTTTAGATTTATCACACGCTTACAAGTTTTGTTGCATCGGGCATTACTGTACAGTGCGAGATGGAAAAAAAGGTCATTTACATGAAAGTCAGAAGAATGTATACTTAGATCTAAAAATAACGCTAAACTTTGGATTTCAACAACAATGTCTGATTTCTGTCTTCATTTTCTCTGTTCGTTCAAACGTTCTGGACTGTCTTCTTGTGCCCATCGATGGAGTATTACAGTCTTTCACCTTTAGAGACTTTAGAGAGTGAGTATATTGCCAGGGTCGCGTACTTTGGCAGCATCAGAATGACTGCTTTAGCAATATAATGACAGCTGTCTCCTGGGGTGGCTGATTTAAAACCTTTGCCATAAGCAATGATGCCCAAGTGAGTGAAGTGCTTAATTCGTACAGGTATTCACTGTACTAACAAAAACATTTTTAGGCTCTGGGACTGTCTGCAAAGATCGAGTTCATGTCATTTTCTACACGTGGCAAGCTGCTTTGTCCAGCATGGATATACAAGCCCTAAATTAACTGTAGAATTGGTAGACCATGGTTACAGTAAGTCAGGAGAGAACCTTCGTTTTGACCTCTTGTATTGTGCAATAACAGTTACGGAAAGTTACAGACTGTGTATTTCACGTATACCTACTTCTTTCCAAATGCACGGATCTTCCTCAGTGGAAAGCTCCCTGGGTGTTGAGGGCGCTCGGAGAGTAAGGGAAGTGTTGAGCACCTTGCAGCACTGCATTGCAAATGGCTTTGACAAAGTTTGACCTATGTGAAGTATTCATGTAGAAATACTTCCCTGGAAAATGACACTTATTCCTATGTGTCGGTTGTATGTGGAGAACCACTGTGATTTAAACAAGCTGCTTCTTTAGCCAGAGGCTTGTTTTGCTATTGTGCTAGATGCTCAGTTGTGCCGCAGCAGGGGGGGAAAAAAAAAAGACAAAGAATTAAGATAAAGTGATATTTGTGATGATGTGTCTGTGTGTCTGCACATCATCTGCAGGCTGTGGATTTATTAGTTTTTCAGTCAGTGGAACTGTTGTATAAATAATGCATATCAGAGCTGGTCACACAGGGTCTTCACACTTGCACGTGTACGCTGCGAGTGCTGTCTAAGCCAGCGAGGAATAAGTGCAACCAGACCTCCTCTGCCTTCTCTGTAAATCAGCCTTTAAAAGGCGGCGGCGAACACACATCGTCACGACAGCCTGTGTCCCGTCTAGAAAGATACGTTGGTGTGGTTATTGTGGGGCTTTCAGGCCACGGGGGTGCTGCTCCTGACTCAGCCATGATCTTCGGCAGGACTTGCGGCGAGTCGTTTCACCTTCTGTCGTTTCCATTTCCTCAGCCGTGAGTACTGGGGGTATCATAAAGTAGGAGAGGCTTGGAGATCAAAAATGAAAACAGAAGCACGTGGTATTTTTATCATTTTTGTTATTCCCGCTGTTGTTCAGCCTCTATCTTAAAATTAACTTAGCTATAATTTGAGAAGATTAGTTCTTGATTTGAAAAGACTGTTGCTTGAGTATAGAAATCAACAATGCCGGCACTATAAAGTAAAAAGGAGCAACTTGCAGGCGAAAGGAGCTGTGGCGCTTGAGACTGATTTAAACTCCTTTCACGTTTCAGAGCAAATGTGTCAGAGCTAAAATCACATAATGCCATTCATGAAAACAGATGCAAATGTCTTAATTAATTTAGAGTGATGTTAGCATTTTCATCTGTAAAGACCGTAGTAGTATCTGACAACATTTTTTTGGAAGTTGCAGGGGTTAGGGGTGAATTAATTTCTCCACTGACTTAGCTGATCACTCTCTCTGTTGGACGGGGTGGGGAAAGATACTACTTAGCAAAAGAGATGAGCAGAAGAAAGAAAATAAATAAGTCCGTCTTTCGCTCTTTCAAGGAAAACAGGCAGAGGGAAAACAAGAAATGCCTGCAGCTAAACCAGTTTCTGCAGTGATATTCAGATCTTCCAAGTAAAGTGTGGTCTGGCTTCTGCAGGCACTGATGATCAATCTCCAGGAGGAACAGGCTGCAGCTTGCTTCAGGAAGCAGGGTGCTGATCCTCTGTGTTCCCTTCGCGGAGTGCCTTCGCTGTCAGTGGGGTCCTTCCTGACCGATGCCCAAGGTGGTCCTGTGGAAAACGATCCTTTAGATGACAATTCAAGTGATGTCTCTCATCACCTGCAACCATTTAAGATCCTCCAGCGCTCTCTGAACTTGTAATAAGCCGTCAGTCTGTGTTAGACAGGGTAGCTTCTTTCTGCCGCCGTGGTATTCTCCTATACTTCTGCCATATCCCTACCCTTTGTTTCCTGTCTCTAAATGCCGTGGAGCGTTACTGCGTGCTGTGAAAGAGACGCTGCCTCCCATTGCAGAGAGGCGACATTTTGATACGCATTTAACAGGGCCCAGTGCAGCCCTGAATGGCAAGGGCTTGAGGGGAGAGATCCAACTACATATTCGTGCTCCCTTTGTGCAGTTGGTACCGGTTCTGGTAGGGGGTGGGAGTGAAGGAGAGAAACATCACAAAGCTTTATGTGCAAGACTGTCACCACCTCTGCCTGAAGGATCTTCCAGTATTTCATCATCTCTAGACTATACGGGCTGTATTATCTTGCGTAGAAGCCTCCTCTATCATAGGATAAAATTACAAAGCCCAAATCCTTTTCGTTTTGAACGGCAGTGATCATCATTATCTTCAGAATGAACGAACAATCCAGGCTATTGCCTGTGAAACAGAAGAATAGCAAGAGGTGGATGCACATTTAACATCTGGATCTGGGCAGATCATTTCGTCTTCAAGCCTGTCATGATGATTAATCAGCTAGGGAAGACTGTGAGCCTTTTGCTTCCACCACTGTGCTTACAATGCCAATAGAGCCACTTTGTGAGTCACTGTTTACCAGTCCAAATAAATGCCCAACCTGGCTATATTCCTAGAAGAAGCTGTCGACAAATAAAAGCACTAACGATTTTTTGTTATCTTTGTCATCCATTACGTTTTTCAAACATGTTATTTTATCAGAAACATTTGCTTCCTTTTGAAGCCATTGCATACAGCTTAGAATGCTATGGAGAAGAGCCTTGATATTTTAACTGACTCAAAACCAGAAGGAAATTTGCAATGGAACCAATTTGGAAAGTTAACCCATGCAGAACTTGTTACTGGCAGTAGCCAAATGATCTGTCTATTAATTTTCAAAGTGAGTCAAGCCCCCAAAGTGTTAGGAAATTGGCTTAAAGCTGTAAGGTTGTATTTAAGAAAAAAAAAAAAAAAAGAAAACAAATACCAGTCCTTAAAATGTTGTTTCTGAGCCCTTGGTGTACACTGATGACCTGTTTTCAAGGCGTTCTCTGCAATAATGTTGGTTAAAAGCTAACTCTGGGAATCGAAGCTGGTGTTCTCTCATAGCTGGTTGGCTTCAGAACTTGGAATTTAAAGAAAAATGTCTAAAACTACAAAATGCATAACAAAATAATCACTTCATTTCCCCCAGATTCAACTAGCAGAGCTCTTGAACTCCTGCAGGCATGGTAATGACTTTGTATGACCCATGAAATTTGACTGAAAACCCTTCTTCATGAGCAGTTGGTTGCCTTTGTTGTAGTTTTGCTCCTGGTATCCATAAGATCTACCAGTTTGCCTGTATGAATAATGCCGTGACAGCCAACAGGCAGTTTCTTTTCCTTTTAAGCATGGATTTCCACTGGTAAATATATTACGTTCTAGTTCACTTACTGGTTATTTGCTGGCTTGTGATTGATTGTATCTGCCTCGGCTTTTTGAAGCAGTCAGTAAATGAATGAAATGCAGTTTTGGGGTGTCCAAGGCAACTTGATTTTAAAGGGTGCAGAGCACCTGCATCTTCTCTGGATTTCAGTGGGTTTACTGGGTGCTTACATTTCTACAAAATGGAAGCATTTTTATTTTTAGAGTATTCTGAAGGAGGTATTTCCAAGGATATGATTTCAGCAGAAGTGAATGGCGATTGGAAGAGCTGGGGGACTAGAGTGGGCTCGCAGACTTTTTATCACGAACAAATTTCACCTCTGATCTCTGTGCAGCCCCTGGGAATGAAAAGTGCCTTTGGAATTGTGTGTGGTTTTCTTTCGTTCCACTGAGCTTTCCCACTGAAATTTTCTGTCTTGCATCTGTGTCTTTGTAAAGCTTAATGCAACGGCAAAACAAGAGGCGGCCTCCTTTCTGAGGAGCAGGCTCAAGCATACAAGAATACAGCCATGGTTTTGTGTGTTCAGAATGGGTGCTAACTTGCCACCTTATTTATCACCGGGATTTCTAACCTTCAAATGCCATGGCCCATAAATGATTTCTCCATAATAATATTTATCAAAGTATTTCTGGTCTAATTATTCATGCTGAGCTTGTTCTCTAAAAATTTCTCTTGAAAGAATCTTTTTAAAGATTTTTCTTTTGAAAACAAATTCATGACCACATCAAACGGAGATTCATGTTGCCGTTAGTTTAATTACCAGCAGCCCTCGGGGAATCTCAAAACTCGCTGTTGTTGTAATTGCTTCTCTCCCTTTCTCTCCCCGACTCCTTTTCCCCTTCCATTTTTGGTTGCTGCAAAAGTCATCATAGAGTTACTAATTTTTTGAGCTCATTTTAGGTACAAAGGAGTTTACGTCCTTTTTTGCCCACGTAGTAACTACCAAACCATAAATAATGAGTAGATTGTGGATGCTAAAAAAGGAAGCGACCAAAAATCTTTTATTTAAAAAAACACAGTTGAAGTCATTGGGGTTTTTAACATTTTAAGCAAAAAACAGATAGCGGCGCTCTTCCCTACTCATGCCATGCCATGAGATCAGATCCATAACCTGTGGACACGTCTCACTTTCCGTTCCAACCAGAAAACCCAGGGCATCTAGTCTGACTTTATTCCCTTTGAAAAGCAGTATGGGTGCCTCATTTGGGTGAGGTGTGAAACATAACATAAGCCACGCTGACCTTACTCGGTGTGATACATGGCATATTCGCTTTAAGAAGAGCAGCAGTCTCAAATCTGTTTCGAATTAGGAAAAGTGTTTGAGAGAAAGAAAGGAAAAAGGGAACTGTTCCGTAGCAGGCGTCTGAAAAATAGCAGTTTGGAGGAAGGAGGAAAAATTGTCAGGCAAAACCTAACAGTTAAAGCTGAAAAATGTATTTCTAACACTGGGGATTACGAGTGTATATCTTACTCTTTGGAGTTTTTTAAAATAAAATCTTGGCAACCTAAGTGCACGCTATGATGATCCAGAACGAGAACAGCTACTCAATGGTGAAATTATCAGCAGTGCTCCGGCGAGAGGTTATTAGTCATAGTCCCTGTATCATACAAACAAGAGCCAGAGCCAAAGATTCAAGAAGCAAAACATTCCCCTTTGGAGAGAGGTCAAGATTAGTCACTTTTGTTTTCTTTAATTGGTGAGGGTGGTAGGGGGGAGTTGGTTTGGTTTCGGGTTTATTTTGTGGTGTGGAAGAGTTCGGGACATATTTTTATGCTAGTTGGGTCTTTTACTTTTAACCCTGAAGTGTTATAAATATGCCACTGTTCCACACTGGAAATGGGAATCTACGGCTAGGAGAGAGCTGTTGTCTGATAGCCAAATTCTGACAACAAAAATATGGAGTGATATTCAGAGGCTGTACTGTCGTGATTAAACCAGCAGAAAGAGGCCTCCAGAGACAAGTACCACAGGGAGCTTTCTTCACATCTGCCGAAGCAAAGCATCTGAAATGTAAGCGCCTGTTAGCTAAGCAGAGAGTCTTTCTTTCCTCTGCAGATAGGTACCGGGGTGCTCAACCAGAAGGACCCAACGTAGGACCCAACGTGCTGAACAAGAACGTGATCGAGAATGAGAAAGCAATCAGTTTTCCAGCCTTCTGTCTCATTAAAAAACAGAAAAGCACTTTGAAGTTTTCTTTGAGATCTGAAGATCTGCCCAGGACAGGGGAAAAGATTTTTAAGGTTTTGTTAGAGCTCCTCCTTCCAGTTTACAGTTCAAGATGTTTAGCATGTCTGAAGCTAGGCTGTTAACTTTAGTGCCTCGGTTTTCCCCACTTTGTGCTAGCAATAACAGTACGTATCTACTGCAGTGTTTCTACTGTATAGGAACGCGAAGGTTCACACAGTGCTTTGGGTGTAAGATGCACTAATGACTGCCATTTATTCTATAACTATATCCAAACCATTGCATAAGGATAAGGGGCCTTTTTTTCCTGGTATCTTTAATCAATACTTCCCATATATTTCTTGTTATCGCAAGCCTGTTCAACATCCTCCATAAGGCTGGATTTCAATTTAATCATAATTCGTGAAACTGTTTATGATTATGGTGCTAGCTGGATCTCCAGTGATTTTTATGGATACATAAAGTTCTCATACTTTTGGTATCATTGATTCACTTGTAAGGAAAGAATCCCTCTCTTCTTGCCAACTTGCATCTTATTTTTAAATGGAAATGGAAGACAGTTGTGTCTGGTCAAAGTGATGTTATTTCCTGAAGGTGAGGCTATAGTAAATGATGAGAAGCAAACTTGTGAAAAATCTGTAGTACTCTGTTAATAGGATTGGGGGATTTTATCTTCTTTAGTATCTTCTGATAAAAGTTATATTTAGAGACAAGCCCCTAAACTTCACTTTCCTGGCTTCATGCGAGGAGAGAAAAACATTCCAAGCTCCCTTGTTCATCTAATGATACTCTGTTAGTTTAGAGGAAAGGGTTAAAAAAAATAAATATCTGACCTTTGTAATATTTTAGAGAAAAAAATGCTGTATCCTGAGGCAGTGTTGGGCCAAAGACTGTAGATTTTGGACACTGTCCTAACTTGAAAATTTCCATGTGTTTTAAGTCTTCTCATTTATCTACAACAAGAGTCAACCACAAATTTTAATTGCTTGGCTATAGCCCTCTGGATGCCAGATAGATCTGCAAGCATTGCATACATACGGGCACGCACTCAGTCCTGTGAGGCCAGCAGGGCTGGCCTGGGAGCTTGGGGAGCCGTGAGCAAGTAGAGGGGCTTCGTGGCCCACATCTACACGTAGAGCTAAAGAGAGATTCTCAGGAAGAGCTGATTTCCAACGGTTTGGGTGTTTTAAATCAGCCAAATATTTTTGCAAGAAGTTGTTAATAGCAACAACAGAAATGCTGAACCAAAGCCACCGTTCTCAGCTCTCTCTTCTCAAGTAGCAGCCGTATCCGGTCTCCGCTTCTTACCATCTCCTCCAGCCACATCCGTCGTGGTCCTCGTTTCTGTCTTGACTAGCAGCAGTTTAGGTCAGCCCTTTCCAACTTTTTTTTTATGCTCAGGCCTTTCTGAATCCTCTCCACTTCTAAAATCAGCCCTATCCCGAAAGCTTTCCACCTTTTGAGATCTTGTACTCTGTACAGTCCACGGCCAAGTGTATTTCACTCTCCCATAACTTCATTCTTCTGTTGCCAGTGTCCTACCAACCTCCTTGTTAGGAGGAGAGGTCTCTGTTCATCTTACCTTGCCTCCTTCAGTCCAGCAGGAAGAAATAGCCAGATAATTTTATGAAGTTGATATGTAAAACCAAACGAACTTGTCTGTCTGTAACTTCTGATTTCTATCAGCTTCTCAAAATTTTTAAGATCTTAAAGGAATTGCTCTCTTATATAAGCGCAGCACCTGTTGTTGCCACTTGTTTTTTGTAGGTCTTATTTAATAGTTCGTCTTGTACCCGAGGCAATTGTACCTGTACTTTGCCTGCTGCCGACCTGCAGCATTTATTCACCGAAGGATTATGTACGCGAGTTGTGTGTAAGTGGCTGGAAACAGTCAAAGATAGCTGTGAAGATTTCTGTCTTACTGCCTAACGTCTTCTTCAGCTGCTGCTGTTCCTGAAGGCCATATCTTCATTTTCATTTAGGGAAAAATGGCAGTATCCTAAAAGAGGTAGTGATAAAAACATGCTGCCAATGATCTGTGTTTGGTAACATTTATGGTGTATTTCATAATACAGTATTTGTTTAATTGCACATTACTGAAGCGGCTTTTTCATATCACTTTTTCAGTTTTTAGCCTATCAGAGCATGTCTCTTACTATTGTTGGTTTCAAATAGAATGCAAGGGAGACGTCTAGTCTGAAAAATGGCTTTATGTTTGTAATCTACACTCTTCTAAGAATCATGAAAATCCACATGAAAGAAATGGAGCAGAGTGAATAGTTAACCAGAGATGTCACGTTTCCAGAAACTTTGAGGAAGCTTTTAAAAAAAGATGTTTCTCTTCAGGGAAAACGGACATTTGGAAAGGGAAAATAATCCTCTGCAGTATAATTACTTGCTTATCAAAATTGCTTTCCCAATTCTAATGGCAAGAAAGAATGCATAAGTCAACCCTATCATTTCTCCCGTTTCCTATAGCTTGAGCATCTGGTACCCTAGAGCTTGCGCTGCACGATCGGGACAAAATTCTTCAAACAAATAAAAATTACTTTAAAATGCCACAGGTGTTACAGTCAGTAATCAAACATCCACGTGCTAGCGTTACCAGTTTGTTTTACTTCCCAACATAATTAAGAAAAGTAGGTGACAAAACTGAGTTTCTGTACAGCGCATTAGGAATTTACTGTGCCAAGTCAAGCTCTTTTTAATAGCGGTTCACTCTGTTATCAAGGTCACTTCTGGAGAATCGGAGCCCGTGACTGGCTTATAAATCCTGGTTGTTTCTGAGCTCTGACCCTGACTCAATGACTCAAAAGTTTCTTCCCAGTCCCAGGTCATCACCCTCTGTTGAAAGCACAAGCGGCGCACCCTGATTAGCGGTGATCTATCAGCAGCCATTTAAGGGTTACTACTACAAAAAATAAGGGGGTTCCTACACTTTTGAGAAGCATAGAAGTATTTTACTATAAAATACGGAGTAAGATGAGACCAGCAACAGTCTCAGTTTACTGGAAAAACAGAACAATTTTTAGTATCTCAAAGCAAAGAAGAGGTTGCCACTGATAGCTTTATGCAAGAGAGCTGATTTTAGGACACAGTGTGTAGCAAGTCCCTTTCTTTCAACGGATGCTTTTTGTCTCAAAGTTATTCATTGTATTTGTCAGATAAGACAGTGGTTACAGTGTTCATATAATGTTTTCATTGACTAGCAAGTGACTTCTCATATGCAACCCTCAAAAGCTGTTAATTTTGTTCCTCATAAGCTCAGCTTTTATATTTTTCTAGCGATGAGTAATCTTACAGTAGAGTGTTTTCTCACTGGCTCCACTTCCTCTATCCTTCCCCCAGACATGGCACACATACTCCTTTCTTTGGCCAACTCTCAAGAGAAAGTGCAGACAGTCTGGAGAACAAATCTTCCTTCATGCAGATTACACTCTCCTATAAACACCTCAGCAACGGGTGTATCACCTCCAGCGAGACTGCTGCCTCATCTCTGGCAGCAAAATAAACAAATCGAAGCCAGAAGCGCTGATAAGGGGATTTGCAAGAATCCGGGGTCCGTTAAATGGAAGGAAGACTCTTTCCATGATTTTTGAAGAATCATGTATCTGAAGAAAGAAACTTTCTTTAATAGTACTGAAATGGTTGGTCTCTCCTGCCACTATTATAGTTACAGAGAAACGTTTAAAATAAATCCTCTATGAACTTTCCCATACCTACCCCTGAGCTTCTTTAGAAAGCCACTCTGACCATCGTATTTGTTCCTTTCCACAGGGCTCTCGGAACTAAAGCATTAACTTGTAGGAGTATTGAGATACCAAAATGTATAGGGACTTACTTAGCAAGAAGAGGAGCCTGGGAAGCTGCTGTCTGAAGTCTCCTCAAATATTCTCAAGAACTTAAACAGGATGGATCCCACCAAAGAAAAATGTGATTTGTAACCACACCTTTGCTTGCAGAACGCACCGTTTTCTTAAGTACTGCTCGATACTGGTACCTTCCTTCGTATCATTGCCATTAGCAAGTATCATAGGTTCTGGAATACTTTTTGCATCGTATCTTTTTTTCAACTGAGTCATTAGTGTGCCTGACAATTACTTTGTTAACAGAAAGAACATTTTTGTGTGTTTGTCTGAAAAGTAAAGCTGGCTTATTACTAAGCCTAGTATTGAATAGCAAACACATTAGGGATTCTATACAGCACTGCTTAGGAGGGTGCACAGATGAAGAAAGCATCATTTTCTTTCCCTAGAAGTTGGCCGCACTGCAGAGCAATAGGGTCCTCCTTAGTAACAGGCCACCAGGAGTGCTAAATACACGAAGATCTCCTCGATCACCTTCAGTTATTTTGAAAAAGTGCCTTAAAGAGTTGGTTTGCTCCGAGTTAAAAAGCTGCACCCTCAGGAATGAATGCTACTCAAGATAAGTCGAGGTAGCAGACTTGGGAGTGCGATGTTGGAAAAGTAGCTGAAATTTTCCTTTAGCACGTTTTCATTCAGCCAAGTGTTTCTTGCCTTCTGGTTTTCCTCTTCTCCTTTAGCAGCTTCACGCTCGGCTTTCTGTATTAAGAACAAGCACGGTTCCCCTGAACCCACTGAGTGAGCACTGTGCTGATAAAAAAATCTCTTGATTAAGCACCAATTATTTGTTTAATCAGTCGACCGTGTTAAGAACGTCGGTAGTTATAAACCGCCATCCTGTCCAAAGGGACTGTGATTTTTACCCTTAATAATATTTACTTTTGAGATCTCTAAGAATGAGAATGAAGGGCAGAAGAGACAGCTTTAATTGACAGCATTAATCAGCCTTGATCCCTCTGAATTTTGTCCCTCAGCTTCCTCACTGTCTGGAATATCCATGGCTGGCAATACCGTTCCCCTCAGCTCCGTAATCCCCTCTGTCCTTGCCCCTTCCAGGTAAATCCCTGTAATTAGTTTTGGGAATGGGTCTCTGGAGCGCTGCTCTGTAATTCTGCATTACAGGGTTGCATAAAGGAGACTCTCCCCCAGATACCCCTGGAGCCACCCGAGCTTCTTTGTCTTTTCTTTAAAAAAAAAAAAAAAGGCAAGGAAAGAAATTCATTGTTACATTTTACGTTCAGGATCGTGCCATGAATTTGTTATGAATGCTTAAAGTGACAGGGCATTGAAAATTAACATAATGTGAAGATCTGCAGGATTTTAATAGATAAATTGCTCATTATTTTGTTCTCTTCTTGTCATAAGAACAGACTCCGTCTTGTTCACTAGCACCTCCTGAAAGGCCTTTGTAAAAGCTGGCATGACACTTCGTATCCAGTTGTAGAGGACTGCTGCTCCTGAAAACGTAACCTAAGAGGACCTTGTGGTTCCCAGGAGCTACATCATCGCCAGCGGTGTATTGCGTGGGGTGTCAGAGCAGCCGTGTGCCTCTGTGGCTTTTTAGGGAGAGCAAAAATCTGTTCTGTAACATAGCTACGTTTCTTCATGATGTGCCTTTTAAGATTTGGATTCTAATCTTTCTGCCTTTGTGAAGAGCTATTTGGGTTGTTGGTTTTTTCCCTCGGTGCACTGCATGGATGGGATTGTTTTATTCGTTTCTACGGTCAAAACTTGTTTAAGTCTGCTCCTCTCCATCTGTGTGCAATCTATGATCCTTGGATCTTTTTTCAAAAAAAAAAACAACTTATCTTGGAGGATGGAAAAATCTTGTTTTCATACAGTATTTCAGTACGGCTTAGGACTAACTGTGGTGTGTGACTTCTGAAGAGTTTCAAACACTGCTTCCTCTCCCAACAACTATAAAATACAAAGGAAATTATTTGCATATAAAGAATTTGATCATCCAAACATCGTGCTTCTAATGAAACATAAATCAGCTAGAAAGAGCTTACTTAGTTTTTCCTAAAAGAAACAAATCAGTCTGAGTTATTTTTCTACATAATTAACACTGTTTGCTGTTTTAAGTAGAGGGATCAGAGTTGTCCAAAGCAGTTAAGATTATAGCAACATCAGCAGTTTTTCTGTTTGCTTTGCTTTTATTCATTCTGGCATCATAGCTAATTTCTAATCAAGTAAATGTGTTTGAAAGTATGATTCAGGGGAGATGATACACTTCTCCACGCTAAATGCATAAAGCTAGTTTAATAAAAAGGGTGTTGTACACGAAGACGTTTTTCTAGTGGGTATAATTATCTCTGCGGCAAACAAGTGAACGATGTATTTCAGGATGTGTGTTTGGATGACGACAGGCAGATTGGGCATGCTGATAAGCAAGGCCATTCACCAGCAAGCATCTTGTTCTTGTACATCAGAGGCCCGTGATGACGGTAGAAGTTGCCTTCTGGCGGCTTTTACTTCTCTCTTTAAAATGTCTTATCCTTTAAGCAGACACCCCTTTGTCAGAACCGAAGATGGGGACCCATCATCCCATTGCCGTCTCATTTGCAAACGTCGTCTCTTCTGATCCAGCCTCAAGAAGCACAAGCAGATCAGTGTATCCAAAGAATATGTTACTATTTGGGACTGATGATCGGTCCGAGATTGATCCAGCACCTGCTGAATTCACTTGAAGTCTGTGATTGCCAAAAACGACCACTGACTTCAGCGCGTCGTGGAGCAAGCCCTTCACGGGCACAGAACTCCCCAGGAAATGACGTGCTTTATTGGAAAGCAAGACTGAGTAAACAACAATTAAACACAACCAGCTATCTGGAGCTTTAGAGCCCTACCCCAACAACCAGGAACGTGGAAGACAAAAGTATTTACTTTTTATCTCACATGGCTCAAGCTCAATAGCAATTAGCTTCTGCCTCTGCTTCCGTGGGCCTCCTGCACTCCACAGCTGCAGCAGCCAAACCTGGTTCCCTAGAAAAAAATTAGACAATTATCTCCGGGAATTTATTTCCCAGCAAGAATATTCGCTTCTCGCTTCTCTCCAGTACTTCATCACCAAGATGCACAGCTGCTGAAGGACTATCCAGATCTCTCTCCAATCTACTGTCACGTTCAATAGCTCATCACTGCAAGAGTTTCATAAACGCACATTTTCCAGATACATCTTCAGTCTGTGTTTCCTCTGGTAATCCCTGCCTGGAATCACAAATTAAGAAGTATATGTATAAAAATTCCCTAGTTAGTTTAGAATGATTAGCAAAAAGATATTTCTCACTAGAGGAAAAGTTGTCCGTCAGGCTCTGAAGATAGCTGTTTGTCTGCAGTCTCCCACCACAGCCCTTCCAGCACAGCTGTCTCAGAAAGCCGGTGGTACCTGGCAGTGGGGGATGAAGGAATGAGGTATTCTTGCAGGCTTCGCTAGCACTGATTTGTATTGTCACGCTCGGAGCATCACGAGTTTGCTGTCTGCGACGGGCACCATTTGGGCAAAGCGTGCCTTTTTTTTAAGGGAGTGAACAAATAGCGATGGAATGAAAACCTGATGGTCTGCTCAGTTTTCCAGCTGTATTTCCTTCTAGAAATCTTGACCTTACGTGTTCTTCAGCTTCCTCATTTGAAGAATCCCGTCTTTCAACAGCCATTTCCATCCAGAATTACTAGTGTTTCATGTACCATCTAGGGTGCTTTGCCTAATGTTTTCAAAACCAGCTGCAAAGTATAAATCTCTGGCACCTCATATTTTTAAATCACTGTATCTGCTTCCCTACCAGTCGTACAAAGTGTTTGAAAAAACCCAGCATTTTCTGTACGGTGGAAAAACATTTTAGTCTCTGCTGAAATCCTCCAGGTTTGTTGATGTTCTGCTCAGCCTTTACTGTCTTTTACTATCCTATGTGATACTTGGATGGCAGCCAGGCACATGTAAATTGCTCCCAGTCATGCTCTCTCTGGCGGTTTCATACGCCTTTCACTACTTTCTAGCAGATATTTTAGGCAGCACTTTATTCCTATCACATTTTTTTCTGCTTACTTTATTTTCCCTTTTCAAAACGTATTACATCTTTTTACCTAGAATTCACTTGGTGGTTTGGGATCCCCGTGGATCGATGGGTCAGCGACTACAGTGGCAAAATTGAGGCTTTCTCATTATGCTTGTAGGAGGGAGTAGGAGGCCGTACGGCAGACTCTTGCTGCCCAATTTCAATGCTTGCCATGCCAAGGGGCAGAGAGCAGGCAGGACTTGGAAGCTGGAAGTGCCGGTCTTCCCCTCGGGACATCTCACTCAGTACATTGGAGTCAGCGCAGAGAGGAGGCTTCCCCTGCCAGATAAAAGGGGTGATAACAGGTTACTTCTTGACTGGAACGTGCAAGAAACCAGAGAGTGATCTGTGGTCCTCTGAGAAACATTTCATTCTTGATTTTCCTCTGAGTACTGCAGATGTACACCAAGTAGAGTCTAAATTTTGGACGAATCCGTAATTTAGCCTCTATTAGGTATCCTGATTTTTCATTGTATTTTCTCCTGAGAAGAAAGAGCTGGGGAGGGGGGGGGAAGAGGAATTCAATTATTTAAGGAACTTCTGTCTAAAGGCAGAAGAAAATGAGCCTTATGGATTCAGGCTGAACCATCCCCCGCAGCCCCCCGGTTGAAAAATTAGCTTTCACCCGTCTTAGAAGAGTTTCTGCGTTGCTGTGTATCGTGTCATTCAAACAGCAGTCCTAGCGAACGCTGCATCACTGGCAGGGTGAGAGCGTAAAACAGAATCACGCCCCGCTCCCAGCCCTTGCCACAGACCCCAGCTGTTACACGCTCACAGCAGCAAGAATATCGGTGGGCGTTCCGTGGCCTGAGCTGGTAATTTGGCCCAAATGTAGTAAAGAGCATCAGTGAGAGTTGCTTAGATCACTGCAAGCCCGGCAGATATTTACTAGAGCGTGTTGATATTATTAAGGCATGTAAGCATGTTAGGAGTTTACCATGTTTTCAAAAAACTATGGACGCAATGATAACAAAACCCCACAGAAACTCCGTTCTGGGACTTAGTTCTCTATCCCAGCACATCTCTTTAAAATCCTATTTGTCGTGTGTTCATCCAAGTGTAAAACGAGTGTCAAAGCACGTACCAGAGGTGAGTATTAAGAGGCCTGTCCTCCTCCGACTCTGACCTATTGCAGTAAGTTTCTAGCGCTCTGTTTGATGAACTGTGAATCTGTGGTGTCTTCACAGGGGTTGTTGTGATCCTAGTTAAGAGAAGTGTCATTTTAATATTGCATTTCTATGACACGGTTTGTTGCAATTTTCTCACGTACTGCTACTAAACAAACCTTCCCTTTGCCTTTGCAGGTTACACAAATGGACCAGAAACTGAACCTCATTACAGATATGCTGCATCATTTGGTTTCCCGTCAGCAGGGCGATAAAGGGAACAACAGACCATCTCAGAGAGGCAACAACGTCAGTTCGGATCTTTTCCTCCCTAATAACGCCCTGCCGACCTACGAGCAACTGACAGTACCGAGAAGGAACGAAGATGAAGTATCCTGATGTGTGGTATAAGTCTGGGTTGGGTTCTTCCCGCCTCTCTCCTTTAAATGGGACCGAATGTTGAGAACCTGGAAGGAATTAAGTTCATCAGCCATCCAAAAAACCACATGACTACTGTATCTGTACCACTAGTCTCAAATACGCTCTTCTAAAGCCACTCGTAATAGCTGAAGGATTGCCAGGCTGCCTTCTACCAGGCAAAACTTGCTGAGGCTCCATGTTGATTTTGTTCGTGAACGAATGATCGCAACTCATTATTTCTCAGAAAGACCAAAACAAAGACAGGCAAAATGGCAAGGATTTAGAGCTCCTTTGATAATAATAATAGTAATAATAATATTCTAATAATACTTGAACTTAGATGGAAAAAGTGCATTCTGTTTATGAATCTGCAGATAGCAATATATTTCTACTACTAAGGTTTTTAAAACAAACTAGGATAACTTATGTTGTTTCTATTGTATAAACGTACACTAACGTTCTAGAGAATGACAAACCACATACTGAATGATTTTCTGTTTTATTTTAACGTTGCTACATAAACAGTTATCAGATAATGATCAGATTTTTTAAATCTATTTTTTCTTCAGGGAGGAACTAATCCTTAATCTGGAACAATGCCGTTTATAGTGGAAAGCGCTATAGATTTTTTAAGATACCAGTTTTTCACGGGGAGACAGTAAAGTGTTACATAGAATAAATGATTCTGCTTTCTAGAAAATCGTTGCCAAAGAATTTATATATAAATAGAAAACACAGTGGTCTGAATGCACTTGTCCTGAAATAGCTTTTTAAAAAGAAGGCCCACTGCTTCTTAAATCTACTGGTTTTTAGCTTACAGTCACCAAGTCCTCTTGGTGTACGAGAGGCTGAAGTGACTGGACTTGCTGGTCAAGTGCTCGAGCTGGCCACTTACTGAGCATCCATAATCCTCGCGGGAATCAGGGCCCCACTTCAGGAAAGCATCTCTCGTCCAGACAGCATATATGACGATTTGAATAGTTTCCTGAATAACATCTTGAGCAGTTCAGCTCCCTGCAAGAGACATTTGGTATTGAAAAGTGCCGGCTCTAATTTGGAGGACTGGGAGCGTCAGCTACAACCCACGGAGCTGCACCACATTACCCCACACGACAGTTGCAACAAAGCTAGCAGTGTTTGGCTCAGTGTGATTTTTCACACACGCAACGTGAGCAGGATTTGGGCTTTGACTACTGAGGCTGACATTCAGCCCGTGCAGATAGTCAGCACCTGCGCCGTGTCTGCCCTGCTTTGAGCGCGGGACACCTTTAAAGCTGACAGAGAGTCAGGAAAAGCTATTTAGTCCAGTGTGGTGGTGGGGGTAGCCCATACCGCTGGCAAAAGAGGGAGATGTAGACGAATTTATCAGCTCTTGCGCTTTGAGCATCATGAACATCCAGTGCAGCCTGTTCCCCTCCCTGCAGAGCCTGTACCCCACGGCGGGCTCCCTCCCTCCCCGGGAAAACTGATGCCCTAAAGCCTCGTAGCTGTGCACAGCAGTTAAGCTCACCGGTCTTCGGTGTCTTTGAGCAGTCTGAAATGCTGATGTGTAATGAACTGAGATCACAGGGAACCTTCTCATAGTGCTGCTTGTGGTCCGGGCTTTCTTTCCAACATTTCATCTCTTTCACTTAGACTGCAGAGAGAAGTATACTGTATTTAACTTTACAGACGATGTTACAATTATCCAGCCTCGCTGCAGTACAGTAGATAAATGTTAAGGGTGTAGAAATTTACAGGCATAAACAGGAGTTGTATGTGGGCATTACGTTTTATAGAAATCAAAATTGCTGTCATGATTTTGAACGTTTTTAAAATGATATTCACTGTGTAATTTCAGGGTATCAATCAGCCTGTTAATTTCCTAATAAAATACAGGATAAGAGCGCCATGTCTTTTGGTTATTCGAAAACCCAGACACTTGATAACACACAGGAAAGCTCTTGGCTTTGCTTTTCTTTTTGCTCCTAGCCCACTGTAGAGTGTACAGGTGCCTTATTTGCAATGCAGCACTGGAAACCTGCTGTTTCTTTACTAGAGAAATAAAAGTAAACCAAGACTTAATCAGCCGGGGTGGCTTTGGGGAGAAAGGTGTGTCTTGTGGCCATGGCTGAAAGCAGACAGGCCTAGGCGTTTCTAGGGGCGTTGCTTTAACCGGAAAATGCATCCCTGCCTACCTGTTTGTTCCCAAGACCATACCTATGTTTTCTGTTTGGCGGCTGATCGTGGTGATAACAGTCTGGCATAGCAAACATTTCATGCAAAAGATAATTTCCCTTTCTTGATCTGTCGGTTGGTCTATATCCATCCAAAAATCACCACTATCAGAGTCCTAGGAATAACCAAGTTTTACGGATTCTCAAGGCCGGTGGCGAGCTGCTGCAAGGTCGGTGATTCCTCACCCAGGTTCAGCTAATCCTCTCTGAAAGAGCGCCAGCTCTGAGACCTGCTACTTCACATCTGATAGCCCGCCTTGCCCTAAGAAAAAGAAGATGATCCATTTTCCTGGCTGAAGAGGGATGTCCTGAAATGGGCCATCCAAAGTGGCCGTGCAGCTGCCTGGAGCTAGCCGTCCCCAAGTGCTCACCGGAGACAGGTCTGACGTCTCTGCTCGGAGGACCAGACTGGATTTATCTTGCCTGCTAGGGCTTCATACCTCAGTGACTTCTCCTGGAAGTAGGTATCTCAGCCTCTTTCTTTCACAGAGCGTTGTGGAACAGCAGCAGCAGCAGGAAGATGAGCTGAACAGTTCAATGCTGGACCAGCCTGAAGTAACCAGCACGCAGTGAGTACGTGTTTCTGCTGAAACCTTATCTGCGGGTGTCTGCTGTTCATCCAAACTGTCCAGAGCGGGGGTTTTTTTAGGTGGATAGGAAACGTTTGTAAATGCCTTGAAGGGAAGCAAAGGAAACTGTAAGGTAGGCAAAACCTTGAGTTGATAATTTTCTACTCCATTTTTGTAACCTGTGTGTGTTACAATAAAGGCACCTGGGGCTGCAGAAAGGAGTCTCTTGGAGCAGCTCAATAGCAGTTCGCATGTCAAGACTGGTGTAAGCTGGGCCTGGACCCCCATCCGTGCCTAAAAAAATAAAGGTCAGGTAAAAATAAGTCATCGAAAAAAATGTGAGCTGGCTCAGCTTCCCCAGCCCACCAGGGTGTGGGTGCTATGCCAGATAGAGAAGGTAGGAAGCCAGTGAATAGGAGAGGAGGAGAAACCTGGGGCTGCCCAGCTGAAGGTGGTGATGAAAGCTCTCCCCGTCTCAGTCCCCAGCAGAGGCAGATGACTGTGCAAGTTTGCAAAAAGAAAGATTAAGAGGAGGAGTGGGGCGCTGCGTGTAAGGGAGGAGGTTTGGATGAGCAAAGCATGGGCTCCTGCTTAGGGGGCTGTGCTGGGATTCAAGAGACAGAAGCGCTGTGCCTGGCATCAGCGTTAATCTACGGTGTGACCTCAGGGCAAGTCATTTCACCTGTTTGGCCACATCTGCTGCGCTCAGCCCACTTGTCTATTTAGACCACAAATTCCTCGGGACAGGGACGGCCCCTTTCTGTATGTTTGCTCAGTGCCTAGCACAAAGGGAGCTGCGTTCTGGGGACGCGAGGTACCACTCTCGTATAAATAATTACTCAGGATGTAAAAGCCACCCTGGAGCCTTGCTATATGCAAAGCCTTTATTATTCCGAGTCCGAGGAGTTTCAGAGTTGGAAGTGCCTGCTGCCAAACTGACAAGCAGAGGGTGTTGGGTTTTAGATCCCCTTAGACATAATGTCTTGCAAAAGACGACCAGGCGTCCGGTGACCGCACGTTTTCACTCTTCCATTTTAAAGCAGGTTCGTTTCAAATAATGCAATGGGCCAGCACTATGCTTGAATACTATCTGAGGGAGAAATCTCTGGATGTCAGTGGGTTAAACAGCCGTTTTACAGCAGCTAGTTAAGGGCTGTTGTTGCTAGCAGACACCTCTGGGTTGATTTATCACCCATCAGTTCTGAGGAAGGTGGAAGTATTCCAGGGAACTGAGCTGAAAAGGTCTGGGCAAGAAACAAATTGCTTTTTGAAATAGAAAAAAAAGTAAAATACAGGAAGATCTTATTTTCTGGGAGTTCAAAGGAGAAAGGAACAGTTTTAAGCTAATCCTCATGTACCCTGCTGAGATGGGTATTACTGTTCTCATTTTACTGATGGGATGGTGGTTTGGGAGGAGGGGCATTGAGAAGAAAAGGAAAAGATTAAAGATCTGATGCAACTCTCATTCGCGTCCTACTCCTGTGAAAATGTACTTGTGTGCTTCATTTGTGCACAGGAGTTGAGCCGTTGCCTGCAGCGGGACTGCTCAGTCCACGCGGGTCAATGTAAGCCTTTGCAAGTTCAGAATGTGTAGTAAAGACGCTCCCGTGCAATAGCCAAAAGTTGTTGAGTTCAAATCAAAAGCAGCAAGTAATTCTATGAATGCTGACTTTTTTTCTGTCTTGTCCATGGGCTGACTTTGATGTCTAAGAAGTGCGAACTTCAGCTGAGGCAGTTTTTTCACAGTTGCAGTGCAGAGCAAGTTTGTTTTCTGTGTTGTTTCCCCGGTGCCCAACAAGATGTGTGCTTGCGCTCAGCCTTTCCTCAGCGGGGACATTGATACTGGGCCCCTCTCTCTTCTACCTCAGTGCCTATTTTCACAAAATTTACAAGAACTTAATTATTTTGTAACCTCTACCTTTCTGTCAAGTTGAGTTGAACAAGGTTGACAGGTTCAAATGTTATTAGGAGGAGGCGAAACAAACACTGTGTGAGTGCGTTAACCTTGTTTCCACAGAAACTACACTAAAAGTCTTCTTTCCCAGCCCAAACCCAGGGGTCTGGAAGAGATACAACCCCGCGCTTTGGAGCAGAAGAGAAACTCTTGGGGTGAGGAGGAGACTTGCAGAAGACACATTCTTGGGAGTTGGTGGCTGCTGCGAGACTTGGTGCGCCTTGCCTTCGGATCACCCATTGAAAGATGGTGGAAAATAGCATTTTTCTTACATTACTCCCAATGACAGTGACCTAAAAGCTAATACGACAAGATGTTTGGTGCCGCAACAAAGAAAACGCAGGTGCCGGATAGGCATATTATGAAACACATCCACGTGCGGTATTGTAATACAGCATGGTGTCCGGTGAAAAGATGTCCGCATCGCTGGTGAGGGACCACTGCCAGGGAAGGACCGGCCCGAAAGAAACAGCATTGTCCCGGTTCACATCACTCCTGCATGGGCAGGCAACTGCTGCCTGTGGGGAGAGGCTTCCTGGGGTCCTGACACGAAGCATTACGCTCTCTGCCTACGGAGCCGTGCCTAAGAAGAACCGATCTATAAAGCCGGTCTTGAAACCATCTTGGAGCTGCATTTGCTTCAGAGCTAGCATTGCTCTGGCGAGCTGCCCAGGGATTTAGGCTCAGTTAATCCAGGCTTGGCTCTCCGTGGCAGACACCCATGGAACAAAGGGAATAAAGCTTCCACGACCCCGTCGAGCTGCTGGTCAATCACTTGGCCAGGTGCAGAAAGTGAGCTGGGCGGCCTTCAGCGAGCTCTTTGGGATTAGAGAAGGGCAAATCCCCGGTGGGCGTGAACAGATGAATCTTTAGAGATTTTCTTGCCATCATTTCTCAAGTCTGAGAGCATCGCGCTCTGAGCCCCTGGTGCCTGCGCGTTTCACGCAGCCTTTAAAGCCAGCTGTGCTGAAATGCGTCGCTGCTGCTTTCTGCGCTGGCAGTCTTACAGGAAAATAAAAAATAAGAAGCCAAGGAAGAAAATACATTCAATTTTCAGTCCTGCTGTATGCTATATCCTTAGGAGTATATTGATCACTAATTCTTAAAGGTTCATATGTTAGGCAGAGTTGTTACAAGCACCACCAGTGCTGTAAGAACGATAAGCACGTATGAAGCGTTAGGCTTACAAGCAGCTTGTGAGATGCTATCGTCTGCAACTGTTGTTTCTGCATTGCCTAATAATTTGTTAGTCCTAGCAATTGCGTAATTGGGATGTTGACTGAGCTGTCTATAAACGGAACCTAAATGTAAATGCGATTCAGATTTTGCTCCTTTTGCATCCTCGGCCCTTATTCTGCACATAAATCTGCTTTGATTCCATCCCTTTTCCTTGATTTCCCCAGGGGTTTCCTTCTAAGTGTTAATGGAAACACTGGATGCAGGTTCAAAGGGCAGAGGGCTATCGCTTTTGGGAACCATCAGGTGAGAGTTACGCGTATGAGTACTGATCGCAACTGCGAGAGGAAGTTTTCTGCAAGCCGCAACATCTTTTTAAGCATAGTTTGTCTTCTAAAATCCGAATGACGGAAGGTGTGCTTGCCCCGCTGAACGCCTCCTCTGCCCTGGCTGCAGGAGCTGCGGGCTTGCAGCCAGCGCAACGCGTGCTCACTTGCAGCGATTATAGAGCAGATTTTAAATAACGTGTTTGCTTAGATGGTTGCAAGTGTTTCCCTGTTAGCTGGCAATCAAGCAAGTGTTTTATTTTCCATTTATTTTTTCCTCCTGTGCTGTGAGGTGTGGGGGCTAGTCCTCAGCAGCCACGGGACACAAAACAGAAGCAGGGGAGCAGAAGGGTGCACCAGAAGACAGGTGCTGTCATGAAGCAAAAAGTACTGCCCCAGGCACACGCGTTTTGGCCCCCGTTTCTTGCAACCTGAGCATCGCTTTTACTACCTGGTCTTGATCTTCTTGCACCCAAGCGCTAAGCCTTAATACACCTTTAAAGTACCCTGAAGTGTCCTGAACCTTAATTTCCACGCGGTTCTCCCGCTCCCACGAGGTGATTCGGGGCTCGGTCCAAAGCTGGTGGAAGGCAGCGAGGCTTTCGGCTGGCCCCCGGGGATGTTTCCTGGTGCCTGCACCTCTCACGCATGTTAGTCACTGCTCCTTGGCGTCGCACAGCACAGCCTGTGATTAACGTTTCCTTCCTACGCTAGTCCTTCAGACGGCCGCTTCGACTCTGACTTTTTGTTTTCCTCCTTCCCCGCTTCCCGGCTGAAGGGGAGAACAATTCCTGGAAAAGAGAAATGCTCTTTCCTCCGCGCTGCTGAAACCTTCACGGGGAGCTTCGGGGAGGAGGGAGGAGACTTTGGAGAACATATGGCTAAAAGCGTTTGGGGGTTTTCAGATGGTAAATGACCGATGAGGTCTCAAAGGGGTTTTATTTATAAATGATAGACTCCTGAGAGAGAAATAATTGCTGCTCTCCCAGGCGTAAAAAAGCAATTCACCTGACATAAAACCCAGGGATAAAATCAGCTAAATGAAAGCTAGATATGGCAACTGTATTAAGCTTGCTTTTTTCTTTTTTTTTTCCTCCCCGTGCTGAATGGTGAATCATTTTAATTTTGTTTTCCCCTCCTTTCTTGGAAAGAGGAGGAAAAAAAAAAAAGCCAAAGCAGTGCGTTGGGTTTGAAAGAACAGATGGTGCCCTGGGCGGCCCTCCGGAGCGCTCTGCAGCGTGCATTCCTCCACTCCGCCGCTCAGATAACTGAGTTATACAGCACACGACCATCTGGTGTATGACACATCTTGTGTCCCCCGGACAATGCCCCAGCAAACCTCTTCAGGGGAGAGGTTAGTTTCTAGGGTAACAGCAGCATGTGCAGCTCCAGGCCGCATTGAGATTCAGGGCTCCTCACTTGTCCCTATTCTTCTCCTCCCTATTGTTGTCACTTGAGCTTTTGCTGCTTGGTTACTCCGAGACTGACAATATCCATCAGTATTTTGTCCCCGGCCCAGGAACTATTGTCTCCAATTTTTGTTTCATTATTTATGTTTTCAAAATCCAATGGTTGGCTGAAGCATCTGCTGTAGAGTGATAAGGCAAGTGCCTATTGAGGAGGACTGCGCTGCTGCCTGACAGCAATGGTTTGAACTATTTCGGTTGTGGTTGGACAGGCCTTTGCAAAGGCCAGGGTATCCGTGAAGCGCTGAGGTGACTGTATTTGTTCGTCTGCTTCCATTTTTTTAGGTGCTCGCATCTTTTAATCCAGATCGAAAAGAAGGTTAAAGCCTCCGTAGGTAAGTCAGCTCTTGGAGAAGTAGGTCTGCTCGTTGACCAGCCGTCTCTGAATTTTTCCTTGCTGGGAACTATTTTAAAAAAACCCATGTGTTTCACCTTCCTTTTGCATTTCTAAGGGGTTTCCTCTGAAGTGACTTCGGTTTTTGAGTGCTGATATCCTCTGCTTATTTAAAGAGCCGGGGTCTGGACAGTAACTGTGATCAACCACGGGGACTATGCATAGCACTCTGCAATTCAGTTTTAGCAACCTAAGTCAGAAAATTTAATCAGCAAACAGAAGCAGTAGATAGATGTTTTCTCCACCAATAAAATACATATGTCCCACCGAATCCTTTACTCTGTTGCAGAACAATTATATTAGCAGTGTTACCTGCCCCGGATATCTGTAATTGTCACAGCCAGCCAAAATCCCCCAAAATTCTTCTTATATCTGCACGGTGTAGACTGTTCCTTCAGTGGAATTGAAAATACTTGTTTAAAAAATTAAAACGTCAAACATGGGGTTTAAATAAGCATTAAAAACACACAACTAAGGAAATACCAGTGATGTCTAAGCACAAATGTGCTGAGCTGCCGGCCTCAAGGTATGAGTAACGTTAAAATATTGCATCGTATCTCAGGCTAAGGTCAAGTATTAGAGAACCAGCAATGACAGTTAAGAGAGACTGTGTTAAATAATAATAACTATATATATCTATTGATATTGTGGTAAAGTTGCTATAATGTCAAGTCTGATTTATTATTTTCACTCATTCATAACTCTGTGGAGATCTTACTTTCGAAGTAACCCTTGTAAAATACAGATATATGACCTAAAGGCAAATTTAAAGTAGATTTGCGTAAAAGGTTTTGGACCTTCTACGAGGAAAAGAGGAAAAAAATTGTATGGTTTTCTCCGCCTGGAACAACCTTGGTTTTGCAGACCTCAGAGCTGGTGGCAGAAAATCACAGTAAGACGTAACCCTGAGCCGGGAGGCCGATTTTAAATAGCCTGATGAAATTCACTGAGTTGCAGCACGTTTTGCCTCTGACCTGGTCGTTAGGTATGCCGTGGCGGTAAGCGCATTTACTTCATCACGTGCTTGAGAAGGCATGCGATCATAAAAGTAGAGACCATGCTAGAGCGCGCAAGCAAGAGGAGATAGAGCTGATCGTGGGCAAGGCTTGCTTAGCTGTGTTTTGCTTGGCAGCTTTCAGTAGCGAGGAGGAGGGGCTGGAAATCTCGCTTTGTTACAGATTTGGACGGAGTTCCTATTTTTCTATCTAACTATTGAAAGTTATCAGCAATTTGCGCCGCCAGAGCCTCTGCATTATCTTTGTAGGTGCGAAGCCCTCCAGCCTGGCCAGTAGAGTGGGGCCAGCTGTGAAGGTACAGGCAAAGCACCCGGGCTTGGGGTGTCTGTGAGTGTGCGAGAAAGGTCCGTACGTGGGTATCGCGTAGACTGGAAACTGAGTCTCAGTCGTGCGGCGCTTCTGCGTGTCTCGCAGCACTCTTTACCTCCAGCCTCGGAGGTGGGGGGCTGCAACCCTGCGGTCCCTCAGCATCTCGCCAGCTTCAGAGCATGAGAACAAAGTGAACCAGAGCAGGCAGTCCTCTCCTGCAAAAGGTGCTCTTGGTCTCAGAATAGAATCAGGCAAGGTATTTCTTTAGAAATTGTGGAACTTGCACGCAGCAGTGAGCTGTCAGCTGGACTTGGACATGGTTACTTGAGGTGAATGAGCCGTTCCTGAAAGTGGCACGGAGCGGAAGAAGGGCAACGAGGGCGGTGAGAGGAATTGAGAGCCAGTGGGAGGAGTTCCTCCATCTAACCTAGCACAGCAAAAGGCTCCCCTTAAATATATACGGGAAGGGGAAGTGCTGTTTCACCCAAAGGAAGATGTTACCACAAGAACAAATACCTAAGTTGAACACGGATGCATATCTGAAGGTTTCTAAACATCAGAGAAGGGGCTTTGTGCAGCAGCATGCCAGTGTGAACATGGGGGACCAAAACTCCCGGCTTTAAGATGTCACTCGGTTAATTTGTGAAAGGGATCATAGGCTGTGACTGCCTGCTAAGGCAGGGAACTGCTCCACGCGACTCAGCACATGCCTGCTGCTCCAGTATTTTGTAGGTTTTAAAGGCAGAAGCGTTCAATAGACCGTCTGGTCTGAACTTCTGTACAACACCGGCTATAGATGTGTTACTCTCTGCTGAGCCCAGAAATTTGCCCGACTTAAGCACTGTCTTACAAAAAGTCATTCAGTCTTAATACGAAGACACCAAGATCCACTTCTTTCCCTGAGGTTTGTCACAGCCTTAATCCCCCTGCTATTAAAATGGACAGCTTTCCTTGGTTTGCGCTGAATTTGTTCGCCAGTGTCTTTGATTCTTATCAAGCTTTCCACAGACAAATTTAAAAGCCTTTTAGAGTAGGAAATGATCCTGCTTTAGCAAAGATTACAGTAAGCCTGGTCTGTGAGCAGACGAGGGTAAATCCCCCAACTGACCCAGAAAAGTTGAGGTTTTTAACCATTCCTTCTGTGCTGTACCTTCCGTGTTTAGTCATCCTTCTGGCGTTGTACCGTGGTATTTTAGAAGCTTCTTTGAAAGCGATATAAATTGCCTCGGTTCCCTGTTGCAGCGGCATCGCCCAGGTTTGCCTTGGTGACTGTGGGGTTTTGCACAATTCAGCGGTAAGGCCTTGGGATCCTTAAATATTCTTCGCGTGCGTTGTGGGAGCACAGGAAAGGGAAGGGCAGGCAGAAAAGGAGATACTGCAGTATCTCTCGACGTGCCAGCGGCCCAGGCTGTCTGCAGGCAGTGACCGGAGGCCTCCATTACGGTGGCTGTCGGTCCGTGCTTCAGCAGCACCGAGAGTATTTGAAATTATTTTTAAAATACTGATACTTAGGAAAGGAAAATATACAGGACAATAAGACACAGAGTTGGAGTCCCGAATGAGGATGGGTCTCATACATCTTTTTAAAGAAAAATAAAATCGGGTCTGTAAAGATTTTATATGTGTGTATATATATATATATATTATTGCTGATCATTATTTAGAGAAAAGTGAAGCCGCGCAGGCAGAGGCACAAGTGATGCATGCGGTATGGAAGGACACCACGGAACTCACTTCATTTCTAGAAGAAATTATTGCCTGCACACTCAGCCTAGAAGGATTTGTCCAAATTTTAGTATTTTTATTTCTCTTGGGGAAAAAAAAGGAGCTGCCATTTTCTTGCCTCTGATAAATTCGGAGTGAGGAAGGTAAACCAGGCAGACGCTGCATCTTGCAATATCCCGCCGCGAAAGCAAAGGCCGCTTGTAGGAAAAATCTCGACTGAATCAGGAGGCAATTCCCATCTTTCCCATTTTACAGAAAGGAAGGACAAGCCACAGAGGATAAAGCTTTGCTCAATTACATGAAGAGGTGATGGTTTTGCTGGGTTTGTACTAAGATATCTCTGAACTGTTTAAGTAAGAGCTGCAGTTGACCACATAGCTAATGCCTTCGTCCGGACCTCTGAGACCCAGATGAAGCCAACCAGTTGTTCCTAACGTCTGCTTCTGTTGAGAGCACAGCACATGGCTTCTTAGCAAAGAAGTTTCTCTTTGGAAAGGNGCTGCTGTTGAGAGCACAGCACATGGCTTCTTAGCAGAGAAGTTTCTCTTTGGAAAGGATCACTGAAGAGCCAGAAAGGCAAATTAAATTACGAAGCATAAAGCAGAGTGCTATGCCCAGAATATACTGCTGTTCACGGGCGAAGCAGATCGCTTGCTAGGAAGTCAAATGTACTCAGTTTTTTCAGGAACGTCTGAATGGTTTTATACTTTTCAAAAAGAGAATGGCATCGTCTGTTTAGAGGAAAAGGCAAAACAAAACAAGTGGGGCTGTGAGACATGATGCGATTTGCATCTAAATACGTTTTAGAGATAAGAACATGTTCAGAGGAAAACACAGTATTGCCAGTTCACGAGACTTACTTTCTGGTATCTTTGTGGGAACCAAATGAATTGCAAAACATCTGCAAGGTCCAAAGTGTCAATTACGCCTTTATGTACGTGGAGGAAATGTCACATGATGGAGGCAGTCATTGGACATGGTCAATTGTAGGGTTTTATCCTCTGCTCAGCCTTAGAGCCTCGCTCAACAGTCAGGTTAGACAATGGCACTGTCAGAGCGGGAGATGGATCAGTTTGGTCACTCAGAGGAGTTGCTTATCAGCACGGAAAGCGTCCCCAGCCTCGGACAGCGCTGACGTTTCGTTTGCAAAGCCTGGCTCAGGGCTGCTTGGAACAAGTCTGCTTCCAGATTTGTGCTTCTAGAAGCAGCCAAACGAAAAAACGGACGCAAAGCGCAGGTATCAGCTAGGATTTGCAAAAGTAATCGTGCAAATGAAGTAGGTTTCCAAAGCTTCCGTTAGACCAGATCTGTGTTTCTTAATCGGATTTCTTCTCCGCAAGTTTTTTTTTTTTAAAACGTCAGCTTTGCAGAAGCGTCTCACAGGAACATATAAAAGGAGGTTGTGCATCATTCAAGGACCGTAGGAGCTGCCAAACCAGAAGAATGGTTTTGAAGGGCCCATATGTGTGACTGCGAATGCCAAATATCTTCATTTTAATGGCTTGCGTGTTACAGTTTATATTGAGCACTTCAACAAGTCCCAACAATATTCTTTCCGGATTTGCAAACTTGCATTGCTTCTCCAGGAAACTTTTAAATTCAGTAACGTTTGTAATATGCAATTTGCCTGTGTTTTACTGCAGTCACCGTCTGCAGCAAAACAGTGTCTATAGCCTGTAAAATTGCACAGAAATGCCACTGGCACCGTTTCCAGCTGCGCTCTGGGCTGAGGTCTGACCTCCGGTTTGCACCATCTTTCATCGCTCTCCAGCCAACGCGAGCGGTGTGCCAGACGACACGCTTAGGTCCTTCGAAGACCATGCAGATGCTATCAGAACCTGCGCGCCACACTAATCTGTAAGAGGGGAGCCGTAGGAAATGTTTTTGTAGCAGTTAGTGAGGGACGTTTCTGCAGAACCATCAGAGAACACTGCAAAACTTGATAGTTTCTCCACAGTCCTGTTTCTAGATTCGTGGAAAGCAAACCCAAGAGCCTGAACTGCATCAGCCTTGTCACCTCCACAGCTGCAACCAGCATCCTCTAACTCTGTAATTACACATCGTCTCGTGCAGGTTATTGGCATCAGCAAGTGCTGTTGGACTTGATACAGCTCTCCTCACATCAACGGAGTTTTGGATTGGGCTTGTAATCGTTATTTTACTTAATTATTATATTATTGCATCACTGTGGATGCTCTTGTAAAGTCTGACATCTGCGTGACTGGGCGAACGTGTCTGGCTTCGCTCCGCGCGGGTGTCCCACCAAACGACATGTCGTTGGCAAGACGCAAGCCAGGCTGGATAAGAAAATGAGCAGCAAATGGGGGGAAGGGGGAGGCAGGGGTAGAAAATGTTCGGTAACTAGTAACTAACTCTTTATGACTATGCGCGCTTCTGCTGTTGGACTATAGTGTTGTTGGTGTTGAAGCCGTATAACGCAGCCTTATAAGCTAGAGGGGGGAAAAGGAGCTCAAATGATGTTATTTGTAAACGGTCTGGTGCATCCTTTGGGTTTGGTTTTTTAATCATTAGGTGTTGAGCGGTCTCCACGTCCTAGCGGTCCGAGTGCTCATACGTGGCATCTCCCAGCAGTACTGTGAGCCCGTGGTAATACCAACATTAGCGATTCTGAGGCTGATCATCATACCAGGATTACCCAACTGGCGTGCTCGTGACGCAAGCCCTGGGCTTCACCGCACGCTGCACGCCCCAACAGTCCCTGCTCCATCCCCTGGACCTCCTCCTGCTGCACGTCCAGGTGCCGATACTGCAAAACGTGCAGCTCTGTGGGAAACAGCATGCAGAGTGAGTCACGGAATTTTGTATCAAAACCACTGGCAGAGATTGTAAATTATTTTATTCTTTCTTTTCGTCTTGAGCTCGCAGAAATCCTCTTGCAGATTTTTGTTGCTGCCAGACCAAAAGGAACCCAGATACAGAGTCTGAGACCAACTTGCTGCAGCGTAAGCGAGGCCGCGATTACGACGCGCCCGGAAAAAGCGGCCTGCTGGTGTGGAAATGGAGCCGAGGCGGGGCATTCAGTTAAAAATGAGTCTTTAGGATTGCAGTAGAAATATGGGTCACAGCGTTCTGGATCTGTGCGATCCAGGCAAGGAGACAAACGAGCAGAGAGTGAGATGTGCAGAACAAGTGTCTTCAATTGCTTCAGAAAGCATGCGGCCAAACCTGTAAATTACACATTCAGAATGAAATCTGTTCTGAATTGTAGAAGCCTTCGCATTGTTTTAACTTAGATTTTTGTATGTAACCAGGCTGTGTTTACCAGTGCAGTATCAGGTAGAGTTTGGGAGAGATTTTGCCTGCGGGAGGAGTGGAGGCCCCCCTACCGCAGCAGCAGCAGCAGTCCTCCTCCCGCTGCCCGCTCCGTGCATCCCCCCACCCTTGGCCTGCAGAGGCTGTTAAGCGCTTGTTCTAAAACCCTGGTCAAAAGCCTGGCTTTAATCAATACACCCCAACAAATGAGAATGACAGTTTTGCTGTGGTTGTGGCTAGTTGTCACGGCCAACAAGTTACGACAGGGTAACCCGTACGCCTAAAGAAGAAAAACAACCGGAAAAGGGATGATGTTGGCTCTGTTGTGGAGAGATAAGTTACCTAGTAACCAAAACAAAGGTATTTATTTGAAGTTGTTGGATAAGCCTACCACTACAGGTATTCCAGGAAAGGATGGAGTTTGTTTCACGATTCCAGGAATGGAAAGGGGTTTTATCAAGTGAGCAGACGCGCATCACGTGCACCGTGAGATAAACCCGCTGGGCAGAGCTGAAATGCAGCGTGGATTGGGATGGCTTACATCGACATGAGCTTGGCTCCCTGTTTTGTAGGGGAGCACGAGGCAAGAGAGCTATACAAGTCTGTTCTAGCAGTAAAATGACTTCAAGAGATGATTCCTGGAAACTGTTTTTAGTCTGAATTTTAGGGTAACAGTTTCCCTGTGCCAGCGAGGCTTGTGTAAGTAACAGCTCTGCAAAAGAGAACATTTAATACAGTGGAATGTCCAGCAGTCAACGATGAGTGGATCAGCCTCCAGCCTGCGAAACCTCTCTATAGAAAAACAGTGATTGCCAGGAGGGGTCAGACTCTTGTCCCTCATCTCTGTAGTAGACAACTGCTTTTATTTAGGGGGGAAAAAGTCATATAAACCCCTCCGGTTTCTAACTGGAGAATAAGCTATCCAGAAGAATTTCTAATTTCTGTGTTGGTTAATGTCCTTTTGCATGTTTAGAAGAATTACGTGGCTAGTGAACTGTAACTTAAAATAGAAGTGTCCGGTCTCTCCTCTTCTAAGCTCTTGTCATCAGAAAAAGAGCAGGAGGAAGTGTTTTATGGACTAGTGCTGTTCTGGGTTCTTAAGAAGTTGCCAGGTAATGAACTGATAGGGGTAGAATTCCTTTAAAGCCAGTTGTGCCTGCAGGTTTGTTGGGAGAATGATTTGTATTTCTTCAAAATATTACGCGACGGGCTTAGCTAGCACGTCATTCCTGTGCTCCACACAGGGCCACAGTGATGCCAATGGGTCCTCTCAGCAGCTTCTGTCTTTTTTTTTTTTTGTGTGTGTGTGTAAAGTCTTCGCTTAACATATTTTATAAATCCAGATATAAAAGACGGACTTTCTGTCCCACCCTTCTCTTGATCACTGGGCCCTACCTATAGCTAAATGTGTTGTCTTTTACGAAGCATACTGAGAAAATGCCAGATACGAGGACTATCCAGATGGTCTGGACTTATTTTGAGAGTATTGGTGGCAACGCCAGGTTTACCCCGCCTTAGAGGTTAGAATAGAAAGCCATGAACGTGTTGGTGGTTCCTGTTAGATAACATGCTGTCTGCAAAACAAAAGACTATTTCTCTTCCAGCTGCCTTGTGCCTCCTCTCTGACACATTCACTGCTCATGGGTAAAATAAAAAGGCATTTTCCACTATTGTTGCAATGCAGATTCATTGAGATTGCATAAATGCACCGTTCCTCCAGGCCTGATGTGCCTGGAGTTGGTGAAAATATTGCAAGGGGGTGCAGTGGGAGCTGAGCCAGGCTTAGGGTTCTTCTGGTTACACAAATCACAGGATGAAGGTTGGTGTCTCTCAGGAAACCAGCCTGCCACACCAATTCCTTGCTAGGTATCACACTATGGCTTGAAATTAATGGTATTTACGCTACGAACAGGGAAGACATAGCTGCTTGAAATGGCAGCATTGCCTTTATTTGTGACCCATGCTCATCTGGTGATTTGTCTTCTGAGAGTCACAGCTCCTGAACCCACAGGAGTACCTGAAAGCGTTAGGGGTTTTGTTACAAAAAGGAGCTTCTTAGCTCTCTGTTTGGGGATGGAGCTGTTATCAAGTTGCAAAGCATCCTGAAAGCCAGGAAAACCTGATTTGTATGCACCTAGCACCTAACTGACTTCAGCTTGCAGCCTCTGAGCGCTGCTGTGCCCTTTGCTAGATCCAGGACCTCACAGATGTGGGACGGCCAGCAATGTGAGAAGCAGGAATAGCCCCTGAGTAAAGCTCCCCTTCTCCCTGCTGGTCCTTTGCTGACCAAGCTCACCCAATTCCCTCTGCAGAGAGCCTTCAAAAAGACCACGTCCTAGGTGAGCAGCACCACCGAGCTGTTCCCCAGGAAGATGGAGGGACGCCTGTCTAGGGGGTGGTGGTACTGCTTTGATCTCTCTGCGTTGCCCTATATAGAGTCTACAAAACACCTCGTCAGCTCCTTTTTCTGGTAAACGCGAGTAAGGAAAGTTTCGGATCGTATTTTCCTCGTGGTGCGTTTTGGCGTTGTTAGCTAAGCAGTCTCGCCGCTAGATGAGAAACCTACTCCATGCTGTGTATCAGGCAAAGATCAAGAGCAGAAGACATGCGCGGAGCTGTTAAAAAAGCCCCACCGCCTCTGATGTTATCCTCCGATACCCAGCTAGGGTTTAACCAGGTGTGCTGTACAGGGGAATCGTGCAATACGCCATTTGGCAGGCATAGAAATGCTGCGAGCTGCTACTGACGGACAAACAGCTCGGGTGTCGGGCAGGGTGTCGGCAGTTGCTCAGCTGAGGACGGCTGTCCTCTAGGAAAGAGCCATGGCAGATCGGATCAGGCCAGTTTTGTAGAGCTTCCTTCTTCACAGCGCAATGACTCGATGCCCAACCTATCCGTTTATAACCCACGTGCTCCTTCTCCAGCTCCTTCTCCCTGCTTACCCCCGGGGCTGCTGCCTCTGCCACCGCCCCATTCCCTGCAATTCCATTTGCTCATTTTCCCTCCCTTCCCATAGTCAACAGCACAGCAGTTTTCCATACTTAGCCAGCAATGGTAGGTCCCTGTGTTTCAATGAACCTAGCCTGAACCCTCTCGAAGATGGATTTTGGCGAGAACAAAGCACCAGCCAGCTGGAAATTGGGACCAGTTGAGATCCACGCCGTGAGGCACCCAAGTTTTCCAAGCACGGTCACAATCCTGCCCTTTAGTTCTTCACTACTTTAATCAAAGCTTTTTTTCTTTACGCTCCTACTGTTGGCCTCACCAGTTGTCTTATTTTTTGTTTAGATGTCTAACACGTTTATGCAAACAGCGTTTGGTACGGTTTGAGCTTTATCATCTTCCCTGTTTGAGTATTCCTCCCATCCCTTTTTTCCCCATTTGCCAGTCTGGGATTTTGTATGTTTTATTACCTCTTCCTTTTACTAAATATTCCTCTTAAAAATACTGCATTTGATTCTGCGTAATGGTAGGTTTTGCTGCTGGAACAATTCTGCCACCTTTCTTTGGCCAAATTACACGTACATCAGTTCTTATTAACGAAACATCATCTAACATCACACTTACAGTATTTAAAACCTATCCAAAAGTCAACGTTTAAATGCTTTAATTTTACCATCTCTCACCCAGCTATTGTGAAAAAAAGCATTATCCTCATTTTCAAATCACTTCAGGTGTTTTCTTTGTGCAGTAAAACTAAAACTGCACATACTCGTCTTGAAAACAAAAAAAAAATCGTCAAGGTTACTCATTATGTTCTCTGTGTTATCACTAGAGATTTAAACGTGCCACATCCTCTGTGGCCAACTAAAACACTCGCTGCTCTGTGATTTCTGTTCTAATTGCAGCCGTGAGATTGGAGTCTGGGTTTGGGGTGAGTGCAACCGGCGGGAGAAAACATTTCTCTGTTCTTTCCTGCGTGAAATACAGGAATATATTTCAGTGAAACAGAAATAAAACTTTAAGACGCTGAAGCTTCTAGCCCAAACACATAGATAAACACCTCATATATCAAATGAGTCAGCACTTTTTATTATTGCCTTCCTTGGTCTGAGAAGACAGGCAAAACTATCGAGGTTTTGAAAGTGCCCCTGAGGATCTCAGCTGGTAATTTTAAAGTTGATGCAGTTTGCTCCCTTTATCTCAAAACCAGGGTAATTCGGAAGTGCTGCGTTGGAAAGGGGGTGTTAGGTACAAACTCTTCCAGTGCCAAGTGTCTTCCTTGAAAAGTCAAACTGTTGTGAGAATGGGAGCGGTACGCACACTTACATTTCCCCGCTCCGGTATCATTCGCTCTCCCCCTCAGCACCCTGTAGCTGCTAAAATCTGCTGCATTAAGCTCAGCACTGATGCTGCAGTTGTATCTCGCTGAGGTTGGGCGAGTGACTTCAGCGCCTGGTGGGCGGCTTGGGATGGGGGTGTCTGTCCCAAAATAGCCTTGCTTATTTGTTGCCCTTTTTCACCCGTCGCTCTTTTGCTTCCCTCCCAGCCAAAGACAGCACGGGTTATCTCCACAGCCCAGCTTAGCTAGTCTGGAGTTGCAGTTTCATTTCTTGCTCGATGCTAAGGCTGTCGCGACAGGAGCGAAAGCGGGGCTCCGCACGCACCCCTTCCACCAGAAACGTGGCAGCACGTGGGAAAACGTACGGTAGCACCTCCGCTTGTCTTCGCCCTTGCTCCCTTTGGGCTTGGCCAGCCTAAGTGAGGTTGTGGTGGGATTGGTGTGAGCTTAACGCGGCGTTTTCCTCTGCTCTCCTCTTCAAGGTGGACGCTCGGCAGTCTCAGGGTGGGTTGATGGCAATGAAGTTTTTGGAAAACGGCTCAAACTACTCTTTTCTCTGGAACGCCTAGATGCAGAGGGGACCGCGCACCGAGGCTCCCATCCTCTCCTGCCTCCGGGTGCCACGCTCCCAGCGCAGCAGCACCCCGCGAGGGCTGCGCGGGCCGTGGTAACCCTTCCCTAGAACCAATTTGCTGTGTGCCTATTATTATTATTATTATTATTATTATTATTATTATTATTATTATTATCGCGGCGTTTGCCACGACGTAGCGGGGCGGCTGGGACCCCTTTGGGAGGGAAAGGCATCACCCCCCACCCCCCCCGACTCCGGGCGGCGCGGAGGGGCGCGCGCGCGCGCTGCCGCGGCGGGGCCAGCAGAGGGAGCGCACGCGACGCGGTGCCGTTGCGGCCCCGTGCCCGGTGCGTTTCGGGGCAGCGTTTCGCCCTTTCCCCAAGGCGGCTGCGGCCTGGGCGCGTGCGGGGTTTGGGGTTGGGGTTTGGGGTTGGGGGTTTTTTTCCGTCGCTTTACGTTGCGAGATGATGCCGGGCAGCTCGTGCTGCGGGGCCGAGCCCTTGCGCGAAGAATTGCAAGGCTGCGCTTCGTCCTTCGGAGCATCCGTACTAGAAAAATCCGCGACTGGCCACTGCCTTGTTTAAGCAGACGCTGTTTCTGGGAGTGCCACCCCCAGTACACCGTCGGTACCTGGGATGTGGTGACCATGGCCGCTGCGGTCGCTGTTAACGTTCCTCATCACAGGTGGCAAAGCCATCACCTTCCGGTGGGGCACAAGGTCCAGAGAGCGCTGACAGCTGTCCTCAGTCCCCAACCCTAGTGGTGCTTGATGCAGGACTGGTTCGAATGCATCTTGTGCATGAAAATTATCAAAATTTAAAAAGAAAACCAGGTCATACACAGAAAAATCCTCATTATTTGCACATCAAAAGACTGATTTCTGCATCTAGCACTTAGAATGGACCGGTTGCTTTATAGACAGAAACCTCCCCAAAGGTCCCATGATCTGAGACCCCAGACTCGCAAACCGTTGCTCGATGGGGAACTCCCCCACCTGCACTGAAACCCACTGGCTTCAGGGCAGCCTGCACAAATCATGTTGCAGGAGTAGACCTGGAGTCAGCCTCACAGATAAGTGATGCAACACCAGTTTGTCCATTGCCATTGATTATATTCTTAGCCCATCCTCCTCATGCCCTAGCTAATCTTTATTTCCTGTGTGCGATGAGAGAAAACGTCTACTCCAGATGTCTCTAAGCTTCTCTGAAAAGCCACTATCTGGCAGGTCTCTCTGGAGGACCGGGGAGACTCTGTGGGAGAGTTTGCAGTGAATACGTGCCACCTGTCCTCTATTTGGGTGCTTCTACTAGTGAAAGATCTACAGTTGTCTAATGCACTTTCAAGCAAATCACCAAGACAAGCAATTACAAGGATGATGGGCAAGGAAAAAAAGCAAGTGTTGGAAGGACTCGGATGTTTTTTGAGGAGGATTAAGAGTAATAAAGCTCAGATCTGCAGAGCTCTGATTTTCTTTTTTTTCTTTTTTTTTCCCCCTTTCCTCTCCTGACAACGCTCCCTGCCCCATGAGCTCTTCCTGCCCACTGCTTCTGTGTTCTTACGGCCTTTCTCTGACCTGAGACTTGCAGCTGCCCTCTACCCAGGCTGTAAGTCTGTGGGTTGTTCCATTGCGAAACGTTCCCTGCCTGCACACTCCTTCTGAATCTGGAGGATGCAGGGAGGAAGCGACTCAAAGGAGGTGAAGAGAATGGTTTCTGAACCGCACAATTCCAAGGCGTTTTGCGAGGTGGAAATAGCTTCTGACACAGAGATTTCTTCTGCTACTTCTCACTTCTGAGCGTGCTCCCATCAGAAGAAGGTCAAGGGAAGCCACGCGGAGGGGAAAGGAAGGAGCTTGTGTCACTGCTTCACCTCCTGCACACTCCCAGAAACCTGGGACTCTCTGGAGCTGGCACGAGGCAAAGCTGAAATTGGCTCATCCTGGAGGAGTGTGTGATTGCCAGTACGGGTCCTGCTGCTCTGCCATCCGGGGTTATATTCTCCTGGCACAGCTGAAGCATTGCATACATCCAGCCCGGAGTCGCTGGTGGTCCCAGCTGCACTCCGTGTTGTGGCTGAGGCCAACAACGCAAGAGGAATTGCAGCTGGAATGGAAACCTGGTCCGCAGAGCTATATATATTAATCTCCTGTCCTTATTCACTAGATGGGCAAAAAGATGTGTGCTGGGGTTTCTACACTGCTCCAAGGCTGGAGGGGAAAAAAAAACAGAAACCTTTGAGGCTAACTCCAGTCCTCCTTTATAGTTTTCCAGGGCTGCCTCCGGACACAAAGCAGGCAATTACTTAAAGTAATGGACTGCTCAAGGCAGCAAACTGGCCCGCAGGCTGTTTTGCCTCTGCCAGAGCACCACGACTGCTGTGGTCAAGGCTGGGAGACAGGAGCAGGCGTTGCCTCGTTGCCTCGCAGAGGTAGCACTGCATGTTCCTGAGCTTGCCCGGCTTCCCGTAAGGGAGCAGACTATGTCGGCACGTGTGGGCACCATCTGTGGAGCAGCAAACTCCAGTCTTGCCTGCACTGACCAAGATCTTCCAGCTGCTTCTGCCTTTAGCCTGTTGCTTAACCCAGGTAAAACAGTGAACTGCACAAAATCAGATACAGAAATATGCGTGTACACACATGCGGATACAAACATATACCATCTGTGCACCAAGCGTAAACAAAACACCCTCCTTTAATACATTCGAACATTTCTGCTTTGGTTATTATCCAACCAAGCATCTTTGTTGGAAAATTTCTCAGCCTTCGTTTCTTTTTACTACAGAGGACAGAGATACACCTCTGCCTAACTTCCCAAACCATTCTTATGTCAGATTTAGCGTAGCCCCTCCTAGAGATCCCACTAGTTGACAAGATGTAGGAATTTGTCACTCTGTAACGTCTTCGAGACACCCAGCTTACTGCAGGCTCCAGTACAGACTGGCACCTGACCTAAGAGTCGGGTCCATGGCAGCTCAGGCAGCTTTTTTTTATTTTTTTTCCCCTCATTACTGGTGCAGGTTTTTCTAATCCTGTTCATATCTGACATGAATTGTGCTAATGGCTGCAGCGCTCTCTGATCCATGTTCGATAGCAGGTTTTGAAGCGGTTGCTGCTAGCACATCAGTCACAAGGGTAGCCACAGGAGCTAAGCCATTGCCTCCGATTAGGTGGCCCGCTCAGCCACGGGTACTGCTGTTTTGTTCAATAACCCTTACAATGTTTTTTTCCAATCACTGCATGCTTTTTCCCTTTCCTTCAGATCACTTCCACAACCCCAAATCTTTATTTTCAGGCATCCTATTGTGCGCCCTTGCTATTGTACCTAGCTTTTCTCTTCCTCAAGAATGANTCAATAACCCTTACAATGTTTTTTTCCAATCACTGCATGCTTTTTCCCTTTCCTTCAGATCACTTCCACAACCCCAAATCTTTATTTTCAGGCATCCTATGGTGCGCCCTTGCTATTGTACCTAGCTTTCCTCTTCCTCAAGAATGAAACTCAACCTCAACAGCTGATGAAGTCGTTTGGGGGACTACCGAACGTTAACACAAGGTAAACACGAGGCAAACATGCATCGTTAGTTAGCACGCCACCCGCGTGACCAGGATCTATCCAGCTGTGGAGTGCCCTTATCTTACAGAAAGTAGCATCCCCTCTGCTTAAAATACACCACGAGGGTACCGCGGGGACGGTGATGCATTCGTACCCTGGTGCCAGCGCCAGACGTTGCAAAGAGGGGTGGTTGCTGCTAACAGCATCAAGTGCGGCACAGAAAGGACCTAAGAAAGAGCGGGGAAAAGCAGGAAAGAGCTAGCGCTTGGATGTCTAGGGCCATCTGCCACCGCAGAAGTACAATGCTGGATTCTTGAAATGTAAAAATAGATCTCAAAGGAGACATGTTTTAATGAACTGAGCACAAAGAAACATGGTCGAAATAAACTGAAAACAGAAGCAAGGTTCAAGGATCTGTTTGTTAAATGAACACCCAAAGCCAGAATATGTTTTTAGAGCCGGAGAATGCTGGCTGTCTGGTTTCTGCTAAAGCCTCCAGTCTCTCTTTGGGATGCATGTGGGAGAAGGAGGGGGTGAATGGCAGCCCTTGTTTGTCCTCTCTTGAGGAATCTAATTATGTATCAATTGATTTCAAAGCCTGGAATAGTAACTCTCTAGAAAACACTCGCTCAGAGACATTGTTCCAATTTTCGCCTGTTCATAATTTATTCACCTCTGGTTTCAATGAGAAGGGCGCTCCCTCATACTGATTCACCCCCTGCAAGTAGCACAGAAAATCACAAGTTTGTGGACTTTTAAAAAAGAAACAAAACCAAACAAAACACACACATGCGAGGCGAGGGGAAGGCGCCTGGGCAAGTGGGGAGGAACAAAACACGGCTCCTCCATCGCAGGGCTCACAAAACGATCGCTGCCACCGCGGGCAGCCCCTGCCATGCCCAGCTGGGAGCCGAGTTTCTTGCCTCGTGCGTCTAACCCGGGGGGCGAGGGGAGCCATGTGCCCGCCGTGGCACCGCAGCACCCTGAGCAATGGGGGTGCGAGGTGCAGGCTGCCTCCGCTCTCCTGATGCTCTGAGCCCACGCAAACCCAAAAGGTTTTGGTAGCCCACCCTACCTGCTCAGGCCAGCCCAGCTCTGAGCCACCCTGGGGCTCCCTCTGCCCTCTGGGTCTGCGGGCCCCCGCCAGCCTCCAGCCACCCCACAGCGGCCTCCATGGAGGACCCCGTTCCTGGGCACCCATGGGTCACCCACGCTGCACGGTGTGGGGGGTGACCCACCGGGCCCGCGGCCCTCGTGCGTGTGTGTCTGTATTTGGGGGGGGGCCTGCCGAAGCCCCAGCTCGTTGCTCACAGGGGGAGGCTCATGGTGCCCGGCGTCCAGCACCGCTGCCCCGTCCCCACCCAGGGCAGGATGACCGTCCCCAGCANCGCGGCGGCGCGGGCACGCGGGCACACCCCCGCGCACACCCCCGCGCACACCCCCGCGCACCCGCGCACACCCCCGCGCACCCGCGCCCGCACCCCCACGCGCACATCGGTGCGCATCCCGCCTCCCTCCCCGAGCAAGGGGCTCCGCTCGGCTTTGCAAAGCCCAGCCCAGCCCCGGCTGGCTCGGGGTCCGGCTGGCTGCAGCCGCTGCAGCCCCCGCGGCGCCGCCCGGCCCGGCCCGGCCCGGCCCTCCCCTGCCCTCCCCTCCCCCGCGTACCTGCCGCGGGCCGGGCAGGCGGCAGCTGAGTCTATATAGCGGGTGGGTTATAATGGGGCTGTCCCCCGGGGGGGCGGACCATAAAAGAAACACGTTTCATTTACAAGCTTCCCCCAGCTGGCCCCCGACTTTAGTCCTCATTCGCTTTCTGGAGAGGGGATGGGGGGGGATGGCTTCTCCTCTCCCCTCCCCGTTCATGTATCTACGCCAGGCCAAAATCTTTGCTTTCACGTCAAACATCCTCAAACCTTCCCAGTTTAAAGACAAGAGTCACTGCGGAAGCGAGGGAGGACACAAAAGCTCTCACCCCCACGGTTTTCCATTTCTTTTCGGGCCATGGCATCTCTGATCATCCCTTGCCTCTCCACCATCCCCGGGGAGAACAAAAAATATTAATATTTTCTTTAGAAATAGATTTTCAAACAACCCTATGCCCCCCCCCACCCCGGAATTAAATAGCATCTGGAAGCTAATACATCACCAAATGCCCCCCTCCCCCTTTTTATTTTTTTCCGTCCCTATTGTTTGGGGCTAAGGCA
>VZSC01016180.1:272542-283277 GCA_013398225.1 Steatornis caripensis | reverse complement strand
TTTTTTTTTTTTTTTTTTTTTTTTTTTTTTTTTTGCATTTAATTGCGGCCCTTTGCAGATGGAGGCTGCGGAGTGTGTGCTTCATTCAAATGAGGTTTGCTTTTTGGTTTCCAGGCACGTTTCTAAAAGTCCAATCTGAGTCAGGCAGGGATTAGTTTGACAGGGAAGTGATCAGATTAAAATCCGTGCATGAGCTCGGCCTCCTTGCTCCCTCCCTTTAAAGCTCTTCTCCTTCCCTGCCTTGCCCGCCACTTTCCTCCCAGGAAAAAGGTGAAACCTTCTCTTCCCTGAGCTGGAGCAAGCGATTTGGGGTGGGAGGCAGGCTGGATTTTGCTTAAATCCAGGCACAATTCCAGGGAAAATTAGCCTTCTTGGGGCAATGGGAAAACAAGCTTCCCTTAGCTAGCATCTTCCCATCAGTAGGGCCATAAAGATGGATTTGTTGTGGAAAAATAGATGGTTTTTTCTCTTTTTAAAACTTCCTTTGAAAAAGGCAGCAGGTGGTGTTGATGGGAAGAGGGGAGTGGGTGCTTCCATAGGTCTGGGTACCTGAGGGTGCGGATGGGGAGCTGCCAGCACTGCAGGGTGCAACACCGCCCGGGGGACCCAGGCACCCCCAAACCTGTGGCGCAGAGGGAAGACCCACAAAAACGGGTCGGGAAGACACACGGAGAGAGGTGTGCCCTCCTCCGCGGGGGTCCCCAGGGTCTCGTTCGGTTTTGCTAGGGTGAGCTTGTCCCCAAATGGGCCCTTTGAAATGCCCTGAAAGTGGTCACACTTACGTGCTTGCTCTCAACAAGGAAAAAAGTGCCAAAAGAGCAAAAGAGGGGTTTGTTCCCTCTTTAAAGACAGCTAGAGAGTGCTTGCAGCAATTGCACGGGATGAAGCCCAGACTCCTTCCCACCTGCTTTTTATTGGGGTGCAAGCGAACGTGTCTGACCGCATGTTGGCAATCGGCTGCTGCGGCTCAGCTGCACGGGGGTAACTCAGGGCAGAGCCGGGGGCTCGGGCTACCCCTTCTCACGGGTATTTAAGCACCCCACTCAAGGCTTTGTAACTTGAGGGGGAGCCTACACTCTTCTTCCTCACCCAATGGCAGGATGATTTTGCTCCTGGGGTAGAGAGGGTGTGGGTTTGCTCCTGGATTTTCAGCTAGAAGGAGGGTTACTCATGGCAGCTCAGCCAGGTAAGCATCCCAACTGCTGTGCTGCTCACACAGCAAGCAAAACCCTCAATTCCTTCCCCTCTCAGCCATATCTTTCAAGCCACTTCTGCATTTTGGGTGGCGCTGGGTCTGGAAGCGCGCTCTACAGCAAGTCCCTGAAATGCCCCAGGACCTGCCCCAGTTGCTGATGGGGCTGGACATGGATTAGGCACCACCAAGCTTTCCAGCCAGACTGGTGCTGGGGTCCTGGGAGCATGCAGAGGCAGAGCTGTACGATGGCTCCTGGTGAAACTAGAGGTGGCAGCAATGGCTTGGCAGGGGAGGGTTGCAGTCTGGCCTCACAGAGGTACAGAGGCCTGTTAAAAATGCTAAAACCCTGTTCCCAGAGTGGAGGAGAAGTGGGAAAAGTATATTAAAGTCAGAAAAGTCTTTAAAACTGTTTAACGGTGCAGACAGCTTATCATTTTTTGCTCAGTCGCAAATCGACACTTTATTTTTCCTGTATGGTTTGTTTTGTTAAAGCAAGATGCTTGATGTTTTCTTGCTGACTTTGGAGCACATCAGCCAACTGCTTTGCCCGAGTTCTCCTTAATTTTCTGGCTTAATCAAAGCCGGCCTGCGAATGCTGACCCAGGTGTTACGCATGCTGGCAAATTGCTGGCACAGCCACCTGGATCCGTGTCTGCAGGCTGCGGGAGCTGTTCCGGAGCAGCAGTTGGCTGTCAGGTACTACAAAGTGTTGATATAGTTATATATGTATGTTTATATACATACATTGTAAACTTTTTGGGTTTTGAATGATTCGTCTGTTGTGATTTTTGGAGCTCGAGAAAAAAAAACCCTCATAAAAAAAATCATCGTGTGTTGTGATTTGATCTACCCTAAGAAACTGCAGGCTTCAGCTTCGGGACTCGTGGGTGTGAAGGAATTGTGATGCCCTTTCCTACCAGGTAGAACTCTGAACTTGGGGAGGGGGTACGTGTGGGCGTGCAGTCTGCTTTCTGCCTCTCGCTGCTGGGGAATCGCAGCTCTGGACTGAACTGATCTGTTAAAAACGAACCATTACATTGCACTGGATAATAGGGCTTAGTAACTCGTTGTGAATATGATCTAATGCGGAAACTGCCATTCCCGTTGGGATAACTAGCAAAAATAAAAGCAAAGTTACAGTAGGCAAGGATTTAACCCTAGTATCCCTTAAATCTTCAGCAATTATTTTTCTCTCTCTTTCTCTCCTTAAAATTTGGGTCAGGGATGGGCAAATCCCATATATTCTGGATTTTTGTTTAAGTTAGGTTTGTTTCTCTAAGAATTCAAGAACATTTATTTGCTTAAAGGCTTGCCAGCAAAAAGGCCCCAGGTCTAATCCCCTTTCTGCTACACACCAATGAAACTTAGGAAACTCTTTGACTATTGACTTTTTCACGTGGAAACCGATCTGCTGGAAGTGAAAAGAAACCATTTCTTGGAGGGGGGGAAGAAAAAACCTCTGCGAAACTCTGTTTTGAAGAAGTCGTAGTCCTTGGCCTGTGGAGTAGCAGCAGAAGCAAAGGCTTTTTGATCCTCAGATTTGTAAACTTGTAGACATAATAATGCCATTTCTCTAGTGTTAGCAGGTGTCCTGTCTGGAAGTTGCTGCCTCAGCCTCCAGCAGAGCTGGGAATTAGAAAATTGTCTGTCTTTCCTGAACCGTGAAGTGCTGCTCTTAAATAAAGGCCAGGTCAGATGTTAAAGGGACATTCTTGTCTCCTGAAGCCGAAATAATCTACAGTCACGTCGAGAAATGAAGGCATCCTCCTCCCAAAATGGTCAATCTCTTTATCTCCCATTACGGTCCACAGGGTCAAGGAAAAAAAAAAACCTTCCGTGCTGATGTTTTGCAATATTTCTCCTCAGCCTGTAATTATCCTGGTTCTATACAGCTGAATTTCAGGGAAATATGATAATTGGGAAAGATTTATTCTCTCCCTTTTTTTTTCCTCCCCCCTGTTGCCCTTCCTCTGACAGAATAGTTCAGTGAAAACAGATCAAGCTTCAAATATAAATTCTGTGTTTTCTTTCTGCTTGTTAATAGCTCTGCAGTGAAATTAAGAATTAACTTTCAAAAAATTAGTATGTTTAAAGAGAATTTTTGCCCCAAGTCCTCAAAATCCTGCAGACAGGCACAAAACTGAAACCAACAAGCACATCCTTGCATTCACAGCTAATTCCCTCTGATAAGGTGTCTCTGCGGCTGCGTTTTACGGGTGTTTGGTAACTGCGATTATTATGGAAATTATCCCCAAATCTCCTGCTGTATGCCCCTGTAGAGGTGGCTGCTGCTGCTGCTGCTGCTGCTGCTTGGAGCTGTGCTGTCCTGTGCCGCAAAGGCAAACTGCTGCCTTTATTTCATTTACACTGTAGAAAGGCTGCGCCTGGCCATTCCTCGGGGTTGCGCCCAGCTCAGGGGTTGTGCTGACGAGGAGCAGGGGTTCCCGCTAGCAGCTGCGGGGTGTCCCCCCTCTTCCCCCAGCCCATGACTTTTGCCGCCCTGGTGCAAATTAAACACGCGTGTTCCCCCCAGTGCTGCCAAACCCCTGTAACATCCAGTAACCTGCCGCGGAGAGCAATCCTGCCTGGCAGCCGGTGGAGAGGAGGGGTCTGGGAGAACCCGAGGTGGCTTTCGGGGACCACCGCCCCCTCTCAGCAGCTCTCCGAGCAGAAAAGCCTGGTCGCGGCGGCTCCAAAGGGTTTGGCCTTAGCACGAAAGGTGGGCTTCCCCCTTTGGAGGGCTACGCATCTGGACTCCCTTGGTTAGCGGGGCAAAGAAACAGATTTGGCCTAACGATGCGCGGAAGAAAATGGAGAAGCAGGCGCTGGTGTTCCCAGTCCTGCTTACTCCTGTGGGTGAGAACGAAACCTAAACAAACAAACAAAAAAAAATTAGTTTTTGGAACCACTAGCCGGCAGATGGGATGTTGTACAGCACCAGCAAAACTGAAGCTATGTTAACTAGAGCCATGTTTGAAAACTTCTTGAATGAAGGTCCTAGGAAAAGCCGGCTTTGCTAAACCAATTACCCTTGGATGTATGGAAACAACTTAATTCGCTTCCATTGTTTTCTGGAATACATCACTGTAGGCATCGGGTCCCAGTATGTCTCAACAAACAGGGACTTTTCCTTGGTATTTTCATGTAAAAACAGAAGTGATGGTGATGGTGTATTCTTGGAGGAGAGTGGTTTTGGTTTCATTCGTTTGTTTGTAAGGTGGCTGCTTTGCACAGGTATGCCACCAGCCCCAGAGAGAGCGGCGTGCAAGGGGAGCTTCACGCTTGTGTCCCTCTAATCCAGAAATGCTCTAAATCACCCCCAATCAAAGCATCTTCTAGGTCTGAAGAACTTTTCTCCTTCCCCTACTCCGTAGCCAGGCACAGCGGTGATTTCCTCGGCTTCCTGTGGTGGCAAGGGCGGTGGAGAACATGGTCTGGGGTTGAGGCACCACACTGTGCGGGGCTTTGGGGGGGTCGTCCTGTCTCCCCGCTCCTGGAGGGTCAGCAGGGTGAGGGTGGGACCAAGAGGTGACAGGCGGCGGTTAAAAAAAGATGTGGCAAGGTGAAAAGGCTTGTCGAAGCTCAGGTAGTGATTTCTGTTAGTGTTGGGGCCTGAAAAAAGATAGTAGCTTGAATGTTTTGTAGGTTCCTGTTCTAGGTTACATCCAAGAAATACTCCGATGTGTTTGATGTGGAGCAGGGGAATACAAGGGAAGACGGGGCCTTGGCTCTGCCCCCTTGTGTCTGTGCACGATGATAAAATCTTTTAATTAAATGATTGCATTGAGTGCACAGAGTGAACGGTGCTTGCTTAATGAGCAGTTGCTCAGTTTTGTTTTTCTTGCCGTTCAATGGACGGTGCTATGTCTTATTAACCGTGCACTATTCAAACCCTGCTCAAAGCCAGTATTAATTTCCCCGCCGGATTCGTACAGTGCTGGTCCCGGCAGTATCCGAGTGATTTCCAAACATTAATGGATTGAAATACAAACGGTGAGTGTTATTACCCCTGTGCAATGACAGGGAGCCAACATAAAGAGAGATCGGAGCTAATAATTAATTCTGAGCGCTGGTCCGAAGTACCCCATAGCTGACCCCTTCCAAGCCCTGGGCTGTGTCTGGCCAAAAACATGTGCAGAGCCCGGTGCTCAGTGACCCCAGCTACAGCCGCGGATGCTCTGTGCCTTCGCAAGTCAGGTTCAAGCACCTCCTGCCAGATGCCCAGCGAAGGTGGGCGCAATTACTGGCTGCTCATGAAAACTTTAAGCACCTTGCCCAGGACTGCAAAAAGCCTGTGTTGCAGGAACGGGTCAGGAGGAGCCAGCTGCTCTCCGAAGAATAAAAACCCACATCCAGCTGTTGGCACTGGATGAAGCACAAAAGCATCCTGCAGCCCCATGCTTTACTTTCTCAGCTTCTATGGCGAGAGTTTACCCACCGGGTTCCCCTTCGCCGCACAGCCCACGTTCACTCTGCAAGGGGAAGCGCTGCGTGAAGCGGGTAGCGTGTGTCCTGGGGGAAGAAATGGTGTGCGTGCCTGTGAAAACGCACCATGAGCAAAGGATCTGGGCTGAATTCGTACAGATAGCTCAGGCACCTCTGAAACTTGAGTGTTTCTTTCCCAGTCCTCATTCTGCACGTCGTGCAAGTGTAGTGTGTGTGCAGGCGCAGCGTGTGTGCGGTAGAGCACATCGAGTATGCTAAAGAAAATCTTGTAGGGAAGAGCGTGCAGTCCTGGGGTGATGTGAAGCCTAGGGACTCCTTAGCAGGCTCGGGCGTTTTAGATCCCACACTGACCTGGGCCACAGGGATAAAACCCAGCAGATTATCGTCAGCATCCAACTGTATAGGAGTTGAGGGGAGAGACGGGACATTACTGGATGGGTTTCATGGGTGTTTGCTGGCAGCAGAGGTGTGTTGGGGCCAGGCAGACTGAAGGAATGGGCACAATATAAATGGATATATAATGCAGAAAGTAAACGTCCTGGCCTTTTCCCTTCTCTCCTTCCCCTCGCGTGCACTGGCAGAGTTTGGTGCCCTCTACCCAGCCTCTTTCAGCGTACCCCAGCCTCAGCCATGCTGCTGCTCCACCTGTGCCCTGTTATCCCCATACTAGATGTTTTCTGGTGCTGCCCCCCCGCCCCATCCCTGCCTGCCGTTCCCTCTCCCTGCATCCCCATCCTATAGACTGGGACCCCGTGACACCACAAACGCAGATGTGAGGCTGCGCAATGACCACTGGCCTGCGGTTTTCATGGAGCAGAGGCTTGGCCGTGCAGATTGTGGGAAGAGGCTCCAAGATTTAGTTTGTCCTGTGTTTAAAGGACTTTGAGCTATTTTTTTATCTGATAGCAGGGCCTGCTTCAGGGCTTTTACATTCTGTACCACTCATCTAAGTGTTCAGCATCTTGCCTTCTCCCTTTTTCCCCAAACATCTGTCCCAACAGAAGTTTCTCAGAAATATATGGCTAAAAATCCCTCTTGGTTTAAACAAACAAACAAAAATTTTAAGTTCTTTTGATTGGAAATTTCACCGCTGACACCAGAAGAGGCTGTGTGGTCTTTAGTACCAGGTACTGTGTGACGGGAGAGGAGATGATACTCGATTCTCCTCCTTTCTCCGAGAGTCAGAATAACAGGTATAATCCCATCCTTTCATCCTACGAGAAGATTTTTGGTTTGTGTTTTGGCCTGCTTTGTTCCAAAACTGCTGGTCAAGAAAAGCATTTCTGAGAGGGTACAGGCTGGCGGAGGGGAAGGCATTGGAAAACCATTGTGAGTTTATTCTGTAGCAACATGTGACAAGGTGGCTAAAAGAAAATCCAGCTCCCTGATTAATTATTTTCTTCTCCCTGATTAGTTATTTCATGTATATATGTGTGTGTGTTTGTGTACACGCATGCATTCTTTCTCTTCGTGTCTGCTTCTCTGCTTAAATACGGTCAATTGAATTTCTGTCTCCCCGCGTGCATCCTTCGCGTGGATCTCCCCGTGTAGCCATCATACTACGCAACTGCAACTCGTTGCAAGTGAATTGGGCATTTAGCGAATTTATTTTACTTCCGTACCCAAACGTAGGAAATTATTCTTTAAAAATGAGGGTTTTTTTCCCCATCCTGTTACCTACACCTCCTGCTCATTAGTGACAAATATTTGCTCAAGAAGTGGAAAGCAGCTTTTTGTTTATTCTAAGTGATAATAGAGCAGTTTTGGCCCAGAAAGAAAAGTTGCGTCTAGGAAGGAGAATGATCCCAGTGTCAACCATATGTTGCATTCATCTAACTGAAGTGGCTTAATTAGTGGTAGATGTTGCCACGCTCATAAAGATAGCGCTAACCTTTTTGCCAAGATTGTTTGGTGGTAATTGCATTTCCTAAAAAAAAAAAAACTGACCAAAACTGAAAGACTTTCTCCTGCCGAGCTTCCCCTCTGGTCTTCCTGCAGTGCCCTTTCCCTTTAGGTACCCACCGCAGGATTCACAGCGAGAGACGCTCCTATGAAACAAATCTTCGGAGGTGCGGCGACGTTAACGCTCTCGGGGCAGGGGAGGGCCTGCGGTAGCCGTCCCCCAAATGCGTGGCTCTGCTCCTCTGGAGAGGGAGCAGTACGGATTTCGGGTAGATCATTCCTCTAATTGCGAGGCTGGCTTCAGCCTGGCATTCAGGTGGCTCAAACAACGACCTGACTTTTTGTAGCTGTCATGAGCAGCAAGCTCGGCCCTTCCAGACCCCTGATATTTTGAATCCTTTCCAAAAATATTCCTGTCCTCAGATCCAAAGCGGAATCTGGGATTTGCCGCTAAGGGGTAAGTGGGCTGGCGGTAACGACCGGCAGCCTCCCTCCGCTTCTGCCTATGCATTCTCATGATAAAGGGCACTTTAAAGCCCCTCAGACAATGAATGAGTCCTAGTTAAATATTTCAAGAACTTCTTTACATGGTTTCCTCTGATGCATGTACTGTTGAGACATCTGTCTTCCGTGCTAATAAAGTAGTCTAGATTTAAAATGAACTTCATTGGATTGCTTTGAAACTATAGGCACATATGGTTCATAATTAGCTGGATATCTCTTATAGTTAAATGATTTTTTCTCTCTCTCTCTTTCTCTGTCGCCCATTCGCATCAATAATAGAAGCAAACAAAGTTCCAATTGTTCCCTGTTGCGGGACATTATGTGCCTGAATAAATGGATGTTGGCTGTGTCTACATGGATTTGCCATATGGCTACAAAGGCAGAAAGAATAGGGGCAGTGTGCTTTGTGCCGGGGCGAGGAGGGCTGGCCGGGCTGGGTGGGGCAGGGCGCGGGGGCGACGGGCGGCCGCACACCTTCCCGCACCCCCGGGCCCTCGAGGAGAGGAGAGCTGGCGGGAGAAAGGGCTGCGGGACGCGGCCCTCCCTGCGGCAGGCTGGAAACCCGACGGGTCCTCTTGGGCCATGCCCAAGGGCTGGAATTACTTGCTTTAATAACGAGCCCCATGCCTAAACTCTCCTCGGCGTGAGAGCTTCCCTCCCGGGCCAGGCTGGGCACACCTCGGGGCGGGCAGCGGCTCCTCGGGCCGAGGTATTTGGGAGCTCAGAGCAGGGATCTTTCATTGCAGAAAGCCCTATTATTAGTTGGGGGCTGGGACAATGGAGGTCCCAAAGGCACCTGCTTTCATGAAAGCAAGAGAAAAGCCCATAAATCCTGGAGGATCCAGCTGCCTCACTCCGGGTATTGTTGGCTTTCATAAGGAAAGGGAAAAGCTATTTTTCTTTTCAAAGGCGGGGAAAATCGTATTGAGTCAGCGGCCACTGATGCAGGCGCGTAAAATAATCCCGTTCTGATTAAGCGATCACGGAGCTGGAGGTAATCTATGTTACTTTTACAGCCAGGAGTGTTTGGTGGCCGTGACGGGGTGGGGGGCTGGGGGGCAGAGAGGAGCGCTGCAGGGGCTGGGGGAAGACGATGCGGATAAACCCTGAGCCTTATTCACCCCGAGCCTTATTCTTTCGGCTCCCTCCCCCCTCCATGAAAGAGCATCGGTGCAGAGCTCACAGGACCAGGGAGCGATGCCCTCGTCCTCCTCCAACCTGCTGGGTCCAGCATGGGGGTGCAGCGCTCCGCAGAGGTGATAGATGGAGCGGGGTCTGAAACGGACAAATCTGGCCAGCCGCTCCCCACGCCTCCAGGACCCCCAGCCCCCTCCCGCATCCCCATCTGTACTCTCCAGCACCCCAATCCTTCCACCACCTGCAGCCAGCACCAGACCTGGTCCGTCCCCTGCTCCTTGGGCGGCGCAGGGTCTGAGACCCTGAGCGGGGAACACGCCCTGACCCCATCGGGCTGTGTGCGGATGCCATGGCTCTAACATGCTCCTGGGCCAAGGGGACGGGGTGCCACCCTGCAAACTGCACCCTTGTGACAGCACTGCCACTGAAGCGCTAATGCCAAAACGCTGAGTATTTTGTCTGTTTGGAGGATTTATTTTGTCTGTTGTTTTTCTTACCTCTCCCTTACGGCCAGCTGCAATTGCTGCCTTTCCCAGGGCTGTCGTGTGTTTGCCCTGTAAATCATTGCTGGGCTTGGGCAAGAGCTACCAGGAAGTGTTTCCCTGTGGTAGCCATGGCTTCGGGGTTGGGGTTTGAGGGTGCACTGGGGTGGGGGAAGATTTGCACACCCCCCAAGGCAGGGGTATCCCCCCAGCACTGAGCCCAGCGAGGGGCTGTGGTCTGCACGCATCAGTCACCCCCCAAAGGCTGGCCCTAAGCGAGGGCGGGGGGGACAGCAGCCCCGGGGGGGGGGGCTGCTGCAGCACCCACAGCACAGCCAGGTCCTTGAAGAGGGGGGTCAGATGTGATTTTTGGTAAGAAAGAAAGGGAAACAGCTAAATCACTGTGGGGTGTGATGAAGGGCATGTGCTCCCCCCACACTCGGCTACCTCCAGCCGGACTCAAACATTTGTTTTTAAGTGAGGGGTTTCCCCCCTCTGAACGGCGGGCAAGGTACCGCAGGGCACAGAGGTAGAAGCACGGGCAGAGCCGTGCTCCGGGGGTCCCTGGTGCCCCCCTGGCAAGGGAGGAGGCCCCCAGCACTCCCCAAGACACAGGAGCTGGGCTTGGCTCCACCGCCCCAGCTCCCCCCGCCCCGAGGCCGCCTGCACAGCACCCACCAAGCAGCCTTGCAGGCGGTTCCTGGCTTTTTTTATTTCTTTATTATTATCGAAGTTGTGGCATTATTTGCAACGGCAGTGGTACAGACCGGCTCAGGAACCATCGAAACAGATTTGTCTTCAAGTAAAGTCTAAAAAAAAATTTTTTTGATTCATAGCTACATCTTGTGAATGCAAAAAAAAAATTCCCGCTATAAAAATAAATTTACATTTTGTAAATAACAAAAGCAAATATAGTGCCCTTTGGCTTAACCCAAACAAAGACTATTGGATGTCAAAGTTATCCACATTTCTGACATAAATAGAAAATATAAGTTAGTATAACTCTTAAAAAAAGTTTTGTACAAATATACACTTGCTTTTTTCATTTTTTTTCTTTTTTCCTTTTTTT
>VZSC01016180.1:239033-265810 GCA_013398225.1 Steatornis caripensis | reverse complement strand
TGCCCGCCGTGCGCGGGGCAATGGTGCCCTCTAATGTCGGCCGGGCCCGGGCGAGGCGGACGCCCGCCCCGCGGCAGGGCCGGGGCCGCAGCGCCATCCCCGCGCCCTGACGCAGCTCCCAGGGCTGTCGGCGTTTGCCCGGGGGCCTGCGGTGCCGTCCGACGCGCGGCGGGAGCTCTTGGCCGGGCTGTCCCGGCACACGCTCCCCGCTCGCTCGCAGCTTGCCTGGAGCGCTCGGGGCGAGCTTTGCCGGGGCCGCGGCCCCGCACGCTGCAGGCCTGCAGGCACCCTCTGCAGCCCGCGTGAGAGCGCTCGTTGGAACGGGAGGGGTTTAAAGCGGCTTGGTGCGCGCAGTACTTCTGGGGTACTAATGTTGTAGCTATACGCACCACCCTCTAGATTTTTCAAGTAGTTCTGAGTCCGTATGGTTCCTTGACAAGATTTATGAATAGAATAATACATTCACTTTATTCTGTGAAAATTCGGGTTAAGATGCAGCTCTGCAATCTTAGAATCATGGAACGGTTTTGTTCAGAAAGGACCTTAAAGGTCGTTCATTTCCAACCCCTCTGCCCCGGGCAGGGTCACCTTCCGCCAGACCAGGATGCCCAAAGCCCCATCCAGCGTGGCCTTGAACACTTCAGGGAGGGGGCATCCACAGCTTCTCTGGGCAGCCTGGGCCAGTGTCTCACCTGCCTCGTGGTGAAGAGTTTCTTCCTAATACCTAATCTAAATTTCCCCTCTTTCAGTTTAAAACTGTTACCCCTCATCCTATCACTACGCTCCCTGATAAAGAGTTCCTCCCCATCTTTCCCGTAAGCCCCCTTTAATTACTGGAAGGTCACTATAAGGTCTCCCCGGAGCCTTCTCTTCTCCAGGCTGAACAACCCCAGCTCTCTCAGCCTTTCATCACGGGAGAGGTGTTCCATCCCTCTGATCAGTTTTGTGGCCCTCCCATGGACTTGCTCCGACAGGACCATATCTTTCTTATATTGGGAACCCCAGAGCTGGATGCAGCACTGCAGGTGCTCTCACCAGAGCACNCAGTGTCTCACCTGCCTCGTGGTGAAGAGTTTCTTCCTAATACCTAATCTAAATTTCCCCTCTTTCAGTTTAAAACTGTTACCCCTCATCCTATCACTACGCTCCCTGATAAAGAGTTCCTCCCCATCTTTCCCGTAAGCCCCCTTTAATTACTGGAAGGTCACTATAAGGTCTCCCCGGAGCCTTCTCTTCTCCAGGCTGAACAACCCCAGCTCTCTCAGCCTTTCATCACGGGAGAGGTGTTCCATCCCTCTGATCAGTTTTGTGGCCCTCCCATGGACTTGCTCCGACAGGACCATATCTTTCTTATATTGGGAACCCCAGAGCTGGATGCAGCACTGCAGGTGCTCTCACCAGAGCACAGTAGAGGGGAAGAATCACCTCCCTCGACCTGCTGGCCACTCTTCTTGTGAGGCAGCCCAGGACACGGTCGGCCTTCTGGGCTGTGAGCGTGCACTGCCAGCTCATGTTGACCTTCTCAGCAACCAACACCCCCAAATCCTTCTCCTCTGGGCTGCTCTCAGTCCACTCATCGCCCAGCCTGTATCCATGTTTGGGATTGCCCCCATCCAGGTGCAGGACCTTGCACTTGGCCGTGTTGAACTTCATGCAGTTCACACAGGCCCACCTCTCCAGCCTGTCAAGATCCCTCTGGATGGCTTCCCTTCCCTCCAGCGTGTCAACGGCACCACACAGCTTGGTGTCCTCGGCGAACTTGCTGTGGGTGCACAGTGCCACTGTCCATGTTGCCGACAAAGTTGTTAAATAATACTGGTCTCAATACGGACCCCTGAGGGACGCCACTCATGACTGGTCTCTACCAGGACATTGAGACGTTGACTGCAACTCTTTGAGTGTGACCATCCAGCCAATTCCTTATCCATGGAGTGGTCCGCCCGTCAAATACAATTTAGAGACAAGGATATTGTGCGTGACAGTGTCAAATGCTTTGCACAAGTCTGGGTAGGTGACATCAGTCACTCTTCCCTTGTCCATCAACACTGTAACCTCATTGTAGAAGGCCACCACATTCGTCAGGTGTGATTTGCCCTTAGCAAAGCCGTGTTGGCTGTCACCGATCACCTTGCTGTTTTCCATGTGCTTTAGCGTAGTTTCCAGGAGGATCTGTTCCATGATCTTGCCAGGCACAGAAGTGAGACTGACCGGCCTGTAGTTCCCATGTGTTTTCCTTTTTTCTCTTTTTAAAAATGGGGGTTACGTTTCCCCTTTTCCAGTCAGTGGGAACCACACCAGCCTGTCACAACTTTTCAAGTATGATGGACAGTGGCTTAGCTCAATGGTACGTCAAATCCTGGAAGTCCAAGGGAAGGAGATGTGGTTGTAGAGGATGCAGACCTTGAGACACATATGTGGTTTCGTGCAGGGCTGGCATGCCTCGGGGAGCCCCAAAAGCTTTGTCTCCTTTTTCGGTCTCCTTTGTCTCCATCTTTCTGTGGCTGGTTCCCTCCCTGGGGCTAGCTGGCAAAGTAATATGGTGCTGTCGGATCTGGCTGTTCCTTCTCTCGCTCCTCAAATTAGATACCCTCTTCCTAGCTGCCTGTCCCTCGAGGCTTGCTTCCTCCTTCCTGCATGATGGGGTGTTGAGATATCATGTGATGACGCAGCATGATGAGATAATTTCTCCCCTCTCCCCACCCCCTGGCTTCTTGTTTGTGCTCTGTAATTAATTTATCTTCTCGCCTACAACTTTAAATTCGCTCTTAGCATAGTAACTTTCTGAAGGCACAGCACTAGAATTTTATTTGCTCTTAATCTTGAAAAGCAATCGTTTTATAATCTCCCCCGTAGATTAATAGCATTAATTTTGCTGCAAGCTTTGAATGTGAACCAAACGTAATCCAGCCAGCGGTGAACTTGCAAAGGGAGTGGTTCGATGAGCTCCCTTGGGGGAGTCCATCACGTTCGTTTTACAGCAGTTTAACTATAATAAGGCTGCCCTGCCCACAATACGGTATGTACTCCTACAGAGCAGGGAGTTAATTGTACCTGGATCCAGCAGCATGCTATAAACATGTTTATGTCATGCAGAACAATTAGTGCCATGACTCATTGCTGGGAGCGCAGCCCACGTTATATATGGGGCAGCATTTAAGCATTTCTGTGTGCCATCCGCAACAGCAGTCAGCCCAAATCCCACTAGCGTCCAGCATCCTGCAGCTACAAAGAGAAACCAAGTGCCATATCCCCTAACAGAGCAGAGGAGGTGGAAGACCATGGGTAACACTGGCTTAAGGGTTTTCTAATGGTTTGCATTACATCCACCAACATAGCTATTTCTTAACGAGCTGTTCTCGACTTTTGGACAGAAGCTGAAAGGACCTGCTACCTTGGGCCGTGGTCAGAAATGTTGCTAAATACTCTGATCGCATGTGATTGTAATGTCCTTTGGCAGATAGTGGAGGCCAGGATAAAGCTACGTTTTTTCCTGCACTGTGACCAGGTTGAAAAATCATCAGGTCATTCTGTAGCCTTAAAAGTTGCCCTTACCGGCTGCTCTGGCACTTCTTGCAGGAGCTGTTGCTAAAACAAATTTGTAGGGCAGGGGGCTCCTCAGTTTCAAGTAGGGTGAGTTTGGGACTGAGTGGGAACAGGAGTATCAGGCACGAAGAGATACCGTTGACTGTCGATTAAACTTTAATGTCATACAGGTGCAATTAAAGACATCCCCTGATGCTGTGCGGACTAGCAGGTATCTCACTGTCCCCCAGCGAGCGTGCAGTCACACATGAAGGCATCACAAATTTTTCTAGCATGAACCAGGAGCCACGTTCTCGAACGTAGTCAGGACCAAATGAGTCTGAAACAAACGTTTTCCTAACAGTAAAAGCAGAAGAGGAGCTGGATGAAAGACCTAAAGATTAAACCCTGTCTGCATGGAAATCAGAGGCAAAATTCCGGTGAACTGGGGTCAGGGTTTCAGCCTAGAGCCAAGTAATCTGGATCTTACAGCTCTTCTCAAAGTAAAAATGAGTCAGCTCATTTGGGTCATCATTGGTATTCAAAGTGAAAATAGAAACCAGGCAAAATCATTTAAGCTGACAGTGGCCAAGTGGTAGTGAGTTTGCTCTGGAAGGCAAAAAATATATCTGGAGATGCTATGGTTATGGAGTCTCATTGCTTTCTAGATGAAATGCACTTGTTTTCCAGATGAGGAATGGATTTTTTTTTTTTTAACTGCCGGCCTGCATATTTAATCTAGAGCCTTTCCTTTTCAATACACCAGAATAGTTGAGTGAGATTTTGCGCTGACCTGCCCCTGCAGTCCCACGGCTTCCGAGGGCACCTCCGGTGGGATTCGAGGCAGTTGTCGTTTCACGTATGCGGAGCCACCTGAATTTGGTAAATAATTCAATTGCTGAGGCTCCAGAGGAATATAACCCACCACTCCCCTGGCTGTGCTGGGCAATAAATACAAGGAATAAATCCTTGTTGTTTCATCTTGAAGGTAACGAAGAGAGACCCTGGGTAGAGCTGCTGAGTAGGTTGGCGTTGGTTTTAGTAGCAGTCTCCATGACCCAGCCAATGTAGGGAAACGGGGAGAATTTCTACCTAGCCGCCTCCCCGGGGCAGGCTGACAGTGATAATCCCATTGCTGTCTGGTAGGGCATTAGGAAAATGAGCTAGGGTAGGCACCTTTTTCTAGCAGCACTTCTTCTTTCCTTGTTTCAAATATCCTAATTACTTGTAAAACCCTCAAATCCAATCATTGCTTTGGCAGGACCAGTTGTCAACCAGTTTGGATTGAAAATTTGCAAGACTTGCTTGATTTCTGGAAAAGTCAGGTGATGGATCCTGGTTTCAGTGCATGGAGACTTTGATGCAGGGAGTCGTGCGTGCCAGAAATGGAACACGTGAACCGGGGAGCAGGGATCCAAGTGAGCTCTTTTTGGGTTATTTCCACCCTCTCCAGAGTGGGAAAAGATTAATGAATGCCAAATGGTGCTGACAATGGCAAGGCCACCCCAAGGCTATGCAAGGCCAGCCTTGCATTTGGCCTTAGAAATGGCCTGGAACTAGGCAGCAGTATCAAAGCAAAAAGCCTCAAAACCAAACATTGCAGCAGAAAATGTTTAGCACGTCCTGGTCACAGTCACCATCCAGCCCTCCCAGAAGCAGCAGCCAGGTCTCCTTGGGGATGGCAAACTCTTGTCCTTTGGCGAGTTTAAAAGCACTAATTCCCTCTCTGTGCTCTTTCCAGGGCATAAATGCTTTCACCGCCCCTTGCAGAAGGGTCTGGGTCTCTCCTTCTCTAGTGGCAAGTCCACAGCAAGTGCTAATACCTTTGCTCAATGACAAAGAGTCAGGGAGGTTGTGAGCCTGCAATCATCTCGAGGACAAGCTTTAAAAATTAGTTTAAAATATTTAAAAAAAAAAAAAGAATAGCTCTTCAGGATTTTCTCTTACGGAAACTTCTTTGTGCCACTCCTGTCCCACTTAAATTGCTCCTGATGCCAGGGTTGGACCCTAACTAACAGTGTGCAAAGTTTGCTCTGATTCTTTACAGAGAGACAAATTTCGTTCATCACTCCTGGTGTTGTTCCATAATAATTCTGAATCCTATTGTAAGCAATGAACTTTCAAGAGAGCGCTTTGAAGATACAGTTGAGCCGATTTGGGGATTTTTGTGTGTCAGACATACCTGCAACATGTTGGGAATGCATCCTCATTCTTTGCTCTGAAGAAATGCCACGCCTATAGAGATTGAACTGGAAAGAAGAGAAGCGAATGGTACCATGAAGATGCTGGCCTCTTAACAGCGAAGTTTCAGATGTATTTGACGTGGGTCTTACTTGTATGATGGAGTAGATTGACTGTAGGGATGTATCTTCTTATCTATCTTGTCCATGCTAGAGTTGTATTCAGTTTTCAACATTGGTTTAACTGAATGACACTGAAAAATTTCCACAAACAGCTTTGAAGATTCCAGATGTCTCAGTTGAGAGCCATTAGTGGGTCCTCTCTACAACCCTAGCGCTAAGGAGCCTGTGAGAAAATTCCACCTCCAGCAAAGGAGGTTTGATTTCTTTTTGTCTCAGGCAAATTCAAGGAGAGGGTGGATGGGAAGGCCAGGAGGAAACAGTGAAGGGTCTCCAAAGCCTTCTTGTGGTTTGAACAAAACGCCATCAGTCTTGGGACTGTTGTCCCTCTCATATTCCTAACTAAAATCAAGATTGTAATCGCTCTCCTCAAGCAGACCTGGCTACAGCCTTTATCGCCGATGCTGGGGTGCAGACCTGGCTGGCAGAGCAGATACCTCCAAGGTCTGGTGTCTTCTAGAGCTTTAAAAACTTTGTTTTTCCCAAGTGAGTTGGATGACAGGCAGGAATGCGTGCTCTGCTCCAACTTCCAACAGCGCAAGCTTGAGAGTTTGCTCTAACTCTACAAATCCCGTTCAGGCCTTCAGCTGAAATTAGGTGGTTACTCAGAGGGAGAAAAATAAGGACCTCAGGTGAGGCTCTGGAAGGCATTAGAGCTCAGATACATCAAGGGGTGTCTAGCCACGTTTGCACATTTCACCACTTCTGAGCTGCTGATAAATCCAGCTCTGCGTGACTATGGATACCTTTGTCCCACCGCTTCCATCCATAGGCAGCAAATACCTGCAGCGTAACGTTGTCCTGCACCCGCGTAGTGGCTGGAGCCAGCTGGGCATGGGGCAGCTGTCCCCTTTCCTCCACATCCCATGTTGGCTCCGTGCAGGTCCCAAGTCCACATGGAGAAACCAGCCAGCCAAATGGAGCCAGGCTGGAAAGGGACATGTCTCCCCTGGCCCTGAGCAGGTAAGGATTTGTCTGAGGACGTAACACAGACCTTGCTCTGTGCGGGGAAGCCGTGTCTGGAATGTGCAAGGTTTTACAGGCACGTGCTTTGCCCTTCTCTAATTGCTTTATGCGGAAGCACACATTAGCAGGAATGCAGAATGCACATCCGTATTTTGTTTGTGCTGTGTATAGCTTCATCGGAAGGCTAACCGACAGAGAGATTCTTGTTACATTGTGCTGCTGGTGGTCTCCTGAATGCTCGAAGGTTATAAATCAGGCAATTGTTTGATTATGACACAGGAAAATGTTTTGGTAAATGCAGGAGGTTCGAGACTAGCTGAAAATGTCTGGGGCTCCCATTGTGTGCAGAACGTAATGTGTGCAGAGGAAATCTGCAGCATTCCTACAGCAAACCACAACAAGAAGCTCCATACAGCCCCAATCAGTTCCAATTCTCATATAAATTATAATGGCTTAAATGTTATTTAAATGATAAACAGCTTTTGCATTCCAGACATTGCTGCGATTCCAGAAGGTGGCTGTGTAATACCAGCTGAATGAAATACTGCGTATTGCAGGCTAAGTATGGGGCTTTATTTGTGCGCCCACGTATCCGTTTTTGTCACATCTAGTATATTCTTTGGCTATAAACCTTGGACTTCCAACACACTGTGTGTATCTTGGAGCCCAGGGCTTCATCCATTATCCAGCAGCAAGTTGTCTGAAGGTCGGTCACGCCAGCATGCCAGTAAGCTGAAGACGCAACCACAGAGGCAGCAGAAGTATCCATGGCTTCTGGGCCGTCACCATCACTTGTTAGTGCGTGCATTTTTGCCTGAACCCTGCTCAGCAGCTGATGGTGTAACCACTCCTTTAATCACTGTTTCCTACATGGATGGCTGTGTCATGCTTGCTTAAACTAGCGTGGCTTGAGCATTAGGAAGAAGAACGGCAAGTCTGGAGGGAGATCATCCCTTGCCCAGGAGAGAGCTCAGCCAGCAGACTGGGCTTGCACTGTAGGAAGAGTAACTTCTTTCTTGCCGATTCTTCAATGTCCTGGCGTAGCAGACCACTAGAGGCTGTTGGCATTTGCCGTCTTTTCATGTCTTTGCTTGAAGGAGAGGGTTGGTGGCTGCCCTCCCAGCAGCCCAGCGGCCCTTCTCTACCACATGGCAGCAGCTCACTGAAACTTGAGGGGTTTCTGTTTGCTCAGGAGAGGTTGTGGGGCAGAGGTGGGCCACAGCCGTGGCAGCACCTGGGAGATGACTTGGGAGGCGAGTCCAGTGGCTGAGCTGAAATCATCCTAAGCAAGGTGTGAGCAGGCATGAGAGGCTGCCACCGTGGCAAGTCCTGCTGGAGCCGATGAGACTGGATGGGTACAAAGAGCTGAGCTGTTTCTTCCTATTTGGTCATGTTATTCTTGGTGTAACTCTCCTGAATTCAGGCCACAGGATTTTTCCGACACTCTTTTACAATTGACACAGTCTCTGCCCCATCTGCGTATATTGTTGTCAAATTCCAGCATTCAGAAATGTTCTCTTTTGGTTTAATTTTTCCAGAATATTAGAGAGAAGAAACTGCTTGGTGTTTGAACAACGGGACTGGTGTCCAAGGGATGATTGAGTCTGACTCCAGCCTCTTCCACAGACTTCCTCTGTGATTTCAGGGGAGTCGTTAAACCCCTCTGTCTGTTAGGGTCCCATCTGCAAGACAAGGAGGGTCTAATTCTTTTCCGTCTTCTGAGTCTCAACCTCTTTTTGTGTTTGCAGGGCACCAAAGGGGTCCTCGATATTAGCTGGAGCTTTGGGGCTTTACCATTAAAAAGTTAATAATAACCAGCCATATTTCAGCTAAAATGTGATTTGCAGTTTAATATGCTAAGTAACAAAGACTTTACCAAAAGAATGAACAATAGCCTTTCCCATTTCACAAAATAATTTGCCAGGCAGAATAAGTGCACCAGCATTTTTATAAAAACAAATTATAAATAATTGCTTTTTGCAATTTAATACACACATAGAAAGAGCTGAAAGAGTTCAGCAGCCACCAGGAATCTGATTTCATTGCCGATTTGGACTGTCTCTGTAGTTTTTATGAAAATCCTTGAAGACTGTGCTATTTTGTAAACTAAACATGGCTTTTTTTTGTTGTTTTTTTTTTTGCTGGCCATGTGGAGTCTTTTTCCATTCATTAGTGAGCTGCTTTTTTCGTGAACACAATCAGACAAAGGAATAAATCAGTCAACAAACATGGGACATAATTTTGGCAATACTGAGCGGCCTATGCTCTTATTTGCTTAACTGTATAAATCTTTCACCAGACTACAAATGAGACCTCTTCCCTCAGTGTCAGGGTTGGGGGAAGAGAGGGATCGGGCCAGATCCTGTGGATTTAATGGCTCCTGCCGACCGTGGCTGGTGTTGAGCAGTTTCCCTCGTTATGGCGGTTCCGCTATTGGGAGATCGCTTTGAGATAATTCTTCCATATCCTCTCTTGTATGGCAGAGCTTAAGAAAGATCACCAGCTCCTGGAGGGCTGTGTCTCTGTAAAGGGTTTTTATGTCTCTCCTTGTCCGAATATCTGCAAGCCTCACAGGTTTTGGTGCAGTGGCATCGCGATGCTCTTGCAAGGAGGGGAAGGATTATCTTTGCTGCTTCTTGGCCGTGGGGATGAGGTATGCTCATAACTATTCATCTCGCGCCTCACGTCCCTCCTGGCACCCTCCAGCACACAACCCATAGAAATGCAGTTTCTCTTTGCAAGGAGGTATCCAAGCTTTGCTGGACCCAAGAGGCAGCGATCCCCTCCCTGGCATTCCCAGCCAGCTCTCACACTTGCCACAGGTATGGGTGCACTCCCACAAGGGCAAGGATTTGCGACTGATCTGTGCTGGAGTAGGATTTGCTTCATCCCACTGTTTTTTTTGCATAGCTGGAGAGACCTGCCAGCTCGCGTTCGTACGGGATTTGAGGCCTGAGAGATGCCCTTCATTGCTGGGCGGCACGTCTGCGCTTCTGTCCCTCTTCAAGGCTCTTTTGAGGCTGTAAAGCTTGTTTTGACCCTCTGCAAACAGGTGAATCCCACCCAGAGTACCTCGTGTTGCTGCAGATCACATTAAGCTTCCTCTGTGAAAAAATACAAGTTGAGAGAAGGATTCAGGATCTATTTCCCTGCAATTTATCCTTTTTCAACCAGCATTTTCAACAGCTGGTGTTGCCATGGGTGGATTTCCCCTCCCCAAGCACGTGCACTTTGAGCTGGCCTTGCTTCTCGTTTCCAGTGATTTAAGAAAGATTTCTGCCCAAGTAACGTAAACAGTAAGTCTTTACAAATTTTTTTGCAAAGATATTCTCAGGTTTCCCGCTCTGTTTTTCCAGAGATCACCTGATAAATAGGCCTCACGAAAGATATAGTGGGGAAGTCAACTATAAATACTCCAAAAATGTTGAGAATAAGTGTCAAGACTTAATGCATAGCTAATGGCCTAATCTGCAGTTTCATCACAAGACATTTATGTCCCTGCTTGTTTTCACTGTAGTCTCCCTGGAATATCTGTCCATTTAAAGTTTATTTATCCTACCCAAGACAATTCATTTCCTTTTCACAACCTATTCCTTCCTAGTTTTTAGATTAATCTTTATTTTTTAAGGATGGCCCATCAGTGACTGAGCGCTACCCGTGGTGCAGTCTATAACTGAGCCAGAAGGAGCCTTTAGATAAAAATGCGGTGCCAGCCTATGCCATCTGTCATTAATGGTGCATTATCGCTACAGGTATAGATGAACTGTCCCCTAGCTGTATGGCTACAAATGCAGTGTTCAGCAGGGTGTAGATGGAAACGGAGTTAATCTCCGTCAGACTTTGGCTCCTGCAGACATTTTTAGGCAGGCTTCTCACTCAGGGGAACTTAGCTTTTTTGGTTATCTCAACCTCCATCAACAGAGTTCTGTCATTAATTTTACTCTTTTATTCAATGCTGGTAATTTGTACATTGTGCCTGTCCAGCACAAACCAGGGAATGACCATGCTGGTGCTGTGCTGCAGGACGTTCAAAGTGCAGGCACATCCATTGTTTCGCACTAAAGTGAAACAAATGTTGAGCACTGATCCTTTTCTCAGTTGGGATACGCGCTGGGTAAACTTCCTTCTTCGGTAACAAGTCTTCTAGGGCATTGTGAGTTGGGTCTGTATGAGCGCTGGTATCGCTGTAGGAAAGTCATTGTTTAAGGGTGTTGGATAAAAAGGTGCGCCCAGAGATCTTACAGTTCCCTCTCCCTGGGGTTGGTTGGAAACCTGGGAGCCCTGACAACCACTCGGGATCCGAGCCAGTGAATATGTGTGTGTGCATCCGTGCATTGATGTGTCTGTGTCAGCCTTCACGGCGAGCCAAGCCTCCGTTTCTGAATGGAGGTGTTACTAAGTTAGAGGGACTGGCTGATGTGGTCAGTGATGGAACCTCAGGCTGGAGGGTCTGCATGAAATGTGAGAGCCGGATCAACCCAAACCTCAAAGTTTTCAACAAGTTGAAAGTGGCAACAATTTGCCCCAAGCCTGGGGCAGAATATCCACCTGCATCAATGCTGGCTGGGGACCGACTGGACACGTAGTAAACCTAGTGTAAGGACTGTGGGAGGTGGTGATGCTGAGCCAACGGTGCATGCTCATCAGGAATAAGGCAAACCATGTAACGGGCCATTTGGGGAGCACCGTGGCCAGGACATCCAGGGGAGTTGTTGTTCCCCTTTGCTTGGTGCTGGTGAGGCTGACCCGGTATTGGGCCTCCCAGTTCAAGATGATTGTGGACAAACTGGATTGGACCCATGGGAGGGCAACCAAGAAGGTCAGGGGTCTAGAGTACACCATCTTTGAAAGAGGTGGAGGGAACTGGGCTTGTTCAGCCTGGCAAAGGGGAGGCTGGGTTGATCTAACAGCCACCTGCGGCTACTTGAAGGGCAGCTCCCGAGATGATGCGGCCATGCTCTTCTTGGTAGTGGCAGCTGATACCATGAGGGACAACAGCCACAAGCCACAGCTTGAGAAATTCGGATTAGACATTAGGGAAAACTTCTTTCCTAGATACTCAGAGAGGGGCCAAATCTCTTTTTTTGGAGGTTTTCAAAGCTTGTGTAGAAAAAGCCGCAGCTGAGCTGATGTGTTCAAGCAGGAGAGTGGATAAGATCTCCTGAGGTCCCTTTCTACCAAAAATCCTGTGATTCTACCAGATCAGGGCATTAGGATCTCTGCTTTCTTTTTTTCCTTAAAATAAAGATAATGCTCGACCAGACTTCAGGGATCCAACAAGTAAGAAAACAAACAAAGAAAACCCCAAGCAAACAAGAAAACAGACAAATAAATAAAACCCTAAGTAAACAAGCAAGCAAACAAACAAAAGGCCAAATGAGTCTTGTTTATTTAATTCCCCGGTTTGTAGTCAGCCTCATGATTTGTGTGGATTTAATCCTTTTTTTTTTTAATGTTTTTGGCATTGGCTGGTAATTTTTAGTCTGAGTGGAATCACATGTGAACATTCGCTAGCTCAGGCTCTCTACAAATTTGCATCACCTGGTGAAGAAGCCTCAGCTAGAGGCGTTGATGCGTACAACTCTAACTGCATGTGAGACTGCTGCCTGTTCCAAGATCTGTACAAATCTACTGCGAGAAGCACGAGGACTTGGAAAGAGCTGTTGTGCTGTAAGCTTCGCTTGCAACCTCTAAAAATAAAATTAAAGTGCCTTTCGTGAAGAGTTGTAACAGTCATCTCTTCCGAGCCACCAGAGGCAATACAAGCGAAAGAAGTGAAACAGTTAAAGAGTTGAAGAGTTTGTCACGTGCTCTCGTTTGGGGCAACCTCCACTTTCAACCTGCAGCGATTCTATAGCTGGTCTTTGCTGGGACGGTCCTTGAAGGAATGAGCCCACCTGGGACAAGGCTGAAGAACAAGATCCGTGCTTCTATGTGTGGTTACCTTTGATCCTGCCTGGCAAGTAAGCAAAGGAGAAGGAAAAAAAAACCAAAGAAAGAAAAAAATACATCCCTGGCATGGTGACTCAGCACCTTTCACACTGTAAGCTTTGAACTGTAAACACGGCTTCTGCACCTTACCTATGCTCCCTGTTCCCAGATAGAAAGCACCTTTGTGTCACTTTTCAGCCCCTCGGCCTGCAGTAAGTCACTCCTTGCCCACTATGAATGCAAAAGCCAGCTCTGGAGGTGAGGAAGAAGCCGCAGGAATTAGGAGCAAGACCATGGGAGAGAGCAGCGACTTGGGAGAGTTCAAGAGGGGACGAACGATCCTTGTTGCCTACTTGATTGTAACCCTAGAGCTGACCTTCGTCTTCATGCAGATGGGAGTCATGCCCGTGAGTATGGGTGGTCCTGCTTTGCAGCACGTCTTGCCTTCAATGCCAGGCTGTGTAGTTTTCCAGAAAAGTCAGAGAAGAGTTTCTAGCAGGAGAGAGGAAAGGGTATTCCTACCTAACAGGCAGGTCAGGACTGTGTTCAGGGTATGCCCAGGCAGTTAAAGCTGGTTTATTACTGGTATTGTAGCAGCACCTAGAGCCCTTTCGTGGCCTGATGGCCCTGGGTGAAGCTGGTGCACTTTGTGTCTTCTTGCTTGCAGTGGAAGAGCGACCCAACAAGCAGGCAGCCGAAATCAGAGATTTCAGATCAGAGGTGTGTTTTCTGAGGGCGTAGTAAACCAGCTGTGGGTGGGTTCTCACTTGTGGGGCTCTTCCATCTGGTTTCATAGAACTGTTTAGGTTGGAAAAGACCCTTAAGATCATCAAGTCCAACCATTAAGCTAACACTGCCCAGTCCAACACTAAACCGTGTCCCTAAGTGCCACATCTACATATTTTAAATATNTAGCTGGTCTTTGCTGGGACGGTCCTTGAAGGAATGAGCCCACCTGGGACAAGGCTGAAGAACAAGATCCGTGCTTCTATGTGTGGTTACCTTTGATCCTGCCTGGCAAGTAAGCAAAGGAGAAGGAAAAAAAAACCAAAGAAAGAAAAAAATACATCCCTGGCATGGTGACTCAGCACCTTTCACACTGTAAGCTTTGAACTGTAAACACGGCTTCTGCACCTTACCTATGCTCCCTGTTCCCAGATAGAAAGCACCTTTGTGTCACTTTTCAGCCCCTCGGCCTGCAGTAAGTCACTCCTTGCCCACTATGAATGCAAAAGCCAGCTCTGGAGGTGAGGAAGAAGCCGCAGGAATTAGGAGCAAGACCATGGGAGAGAGCAGCGACTTGGGAGAGTTCAAGAGGGGACGAACGATCCTTGTTGCCTACTTGATTGTAACCCTAGAGCTGACCTTCGTCTTCATGCAGATGGGAGTCATGCCCGTGAGTATGGGTGGTCCTGCTTTGCAGCACGTCTTGCCTTCAATGCCAGGCTGTGTAGTTTTCCAGAAAAGTCAGAGAAGAGTTTCTAGCAGGAGAGAGGAAAGGGTATTCCTACCTAACAGGCAGGTCAGGACTGTGTTCAGGGTATGCCCAGGCAGTTAAAGCTGGTTTATTACTGGTATTGTAGCAGCACCTAGAGCCCTTTCGTGGCCTGATGGCCCTGGGTGAAGCTGGTGCACTTTGTGTCTTCTTGCTTGCAGTGGAAGAGCGACCCAACAAGCAGGCAGCCGAAATCAGAGATTTCAGATCAGAGGTGTGTTTTCTGAGGGCGTAGTAAACCAGCTGTGGGTGGGTTCTCACTTGTGGGGCTCTTCCATCTGGTTTCATAGAACTGTTTAGGTTGGAAAAGACCCTTAAGATCATCAAGTCCAACCATTAAGCTAACACTGCCCAGTCCAACACTAAACCGTGTCCCTAAGTGCCACATCTACATATTTTAAATATCTCCAGGGATGGTGACTCAGCCGCTTCCCTGGGCAGCCTGTTCCAGAGCTTGATAACCTTTTCAGTGAAGAAATTTTTCCTAACATCCAATCTAAACCTCCCCTGGTGCAACTCGAGGCTGTTTTTTCTTGTCCTATCACTTGTTACTCAAGAGAAGAGACCAACCCCCACCTCGCTACAGCCTCCTTTCAGGTAGCTGCAGAGAGTGAAAAGGTCTGCTCTTGGCCTCCTTTTCTGCAGGCTAACCAACCCCAGTTCCCTCATCCGTTCCTCATAAGGCTTGTGCTCTAGACCCTTCACCAGCTTCATTGCCCTTCTTTGGATGCTCCTCACTGTGTTTTTTGTAGTGAGGGGCCCAAAACTGCACACAGTATTTGAGGTGCAGCCTCACCAGTGCTGAGTACAGGGAGACAAACACTTCCCTAGCCCTGCTGGCCTTGCCATTTCTGATACGAGCCAGGATGCTGCTGGCCGCCTTGGCCACCTGGGCACACTGCTGGCTCATATTCAGCCGGCTGTTGACTGACACCCCCAGGGCCTTTTCCATCAGGACGTTCCTTCTCTTGTGAGCTCCTGGATCTATGACGAGCATGTCCACCCCTGTATCTGGTGAGCCCATGCCTTCTGGGAGATCTCTTTGCTGGTTTTGTGCCTCCAGAGGCAAACTGCTCTCTGCTTCCGCGGCTAAACCAGCCTGCGGTATGCTGAGCCTGAAGGCCAAGAGAGAGTTTATTTATGGGAGACTGGTGTAGTTGATCACCAATTGATTACAAGGGGTTTGGGGACCTGGGTGCAGAGCACATACTGGGGAAGTGGGCAAGATTGGGGCACCTCCACACCTTCTGAGAGCTGAACTTGGCTGAGAATTTTAAACAACTCTTAGCAGACGGCACAAAACAAAGATGGAAATCGGAAATAGTTGTCCCTTGAGCACACAATTTCGAACTAAAAAACCCCAAAGGATTGTGGCTCTTCAGGGTGTGCACGCGTGGGTTTTGTGAGCTCGGGTTGTGGTGTACCATCCAGATTACAAGTAAAGGCAGTATTTTCCCTGTATTGTGCTCACAAGATTCTGGCTTCCTCAATTAAACAACAGCTCCAAGACTTTACAGAAGTCATGTCCTGGGTGGTGCTCGGGCTACCCAGGTGTGGGGTCTGGAGGCAGGAAAGCTGCTTGAAATCTACCTCAGCCTCCTTAGCCATAGCTGTGTATGTTCAGCTGTGTTGGCCTGCAAAGGTAAAGGGCAGTTCAGATTGATGGCTTTGGTCACATCCCGCTGGATCTTTGTCAGCGGATGGTGGGGGATGGAGGCTTTTTAAGCAGCCTGTCTCTGACCCAACAGAGATTTCATCTGTAGATACGGGGAACTGAAGGAAGTGCTTGTTTGGAGCTGCAGTCCTCGCCACGCAGACATTAAGCTCTTTATTCAGAAATACAGCGCGCTTCATTTCCCATAACCTGTTGGAGTTTTTTTCTTTTTTCTTTTTTCTTTTTTTTTTAGTACTTGGCCAAGAGCCTAGGTTTGGATTCAGTGGGGTTTGGCTACCTCCAGACAACCTTCGGTGTCCTCCAGCTTGTGGGAGGTCCCATTTTTGGAAGGTAAGTGAAAACAATTCTCATGACCCTTTTCATAGCTGAAAAAGGCCAGGCGTTTGTTATACTTTAATAAAAAATCGTTTAGTTCTGGTTCGTGGTCCTGTTGAAATGTTTGAAGATTTCATAAATGGGCAAGAGGAAAATAAATACTGTAATTAGAAATACCGCAGCATAGAAGCAGCCTTTATATTAACTTAGCTATGTTTTAATGACACGCGTTTCAGTGTAACAATATACTGGGAACAGGCTTAAACCATCAGAGTCCTCAGAGCCCAGGTCCTAACGGCTTAATCCTGCAAATGTTTTATAGCCGTGTGTAACCTTAGAAATGTCTTGTGACTAGGAAACCTAAAAAAAAAAAAAAGAGGGTATTTATTGATGCTAAGTAGAGCTGTCAATGAAAATAATTGAGGGTCATGTTGTTATGTCTACAGCTGAATCTCACTGTATCTACATCAGTGTTTAACACAAAGCTAGACTTGTATGAGTCTTTAGGAACTGATGCATCTATAAGCTCATCTATCAAAATAAGAGTGGGAAAGGCTCAGGTTTTTTTCCTCTCTTCCTAATGAGACACACACCCCTGTTCTAATGAAATGTAAACGGCCCAAAACATTTGAGTGGTGGGGAAATGCATTCCCAAAAAGCAGAAAAAAAATTGAAAGTGCAGTGTAATCCAGTGACAGGAAACTAAAATGGGGCTGAGAAAGTCCAGCTTTTCTTCTTAGTCCTGCTACTATCAACAAAGTAATAAATGGATAGGGAGCTAGTCTGTGCCCCAGTTTTCCTGCATGGGATTTACCATTCTGGTTGATGTAGATTGTGAGCTCTACAGGATCCTCTTGTACACGGTGTGTAGCACTTCAAGGATCTGGTCTCTAAAAGCCCTCGAACGCTACCATAATACACAGCTTAATGACAGTAACATTAAATTCTCCAGTGCAGCTTGCAAGAAAACACGTTCCAAAGAATGGAGATGGTGCAAAGGGCCCGATTTGAATGCTTTTTCTATTAATACACAAAATGAGAGCAATATTTCTGTTCTGGATCTGGTGCCATCTGAATTCTGGTTTTCCTCTGTGCATATCGTTTGCTAACATCCAGAAGGAGATGCAAGGAAAATGGCAAGCCAGAATCCATCAGGGGCTGGACTCCCCCTGGTGTAGAGGGGACTGAAGGTGTATATGGCCAGATTGAAGCCAAAATTTGCAGCATAGGTTTGAGAGAAAAAGGATTTTCCTAGATGTGAGGCTGCTTTGACTTCAGTGTAAAGGTAGAGAAAGAGAAAATGGGGAGGATAAGAGAAAGAAGAGTGTGTCTTTTAGATCAGTTTTCCTTGTTCTTCTTGCTTGATGCTCCTAAACAGCCATGGGAAGATGAAGCACTGAATTTAGTCTTAAGTAACAAAACCAAAAAAGCCCTGGACTATGTAGTGAATCGTGGGCTTTAGGCTACAAACAGCTAATATAAACTTCCCTGGCTTTCATGTAAACAGCAAAGTTTTGACCTGTAGCTCCTCCCCAACACAACCCCCTTTAATTACTTATGCTTAACTTTGTTTATCGACCAGGCTTGGCATTTTTGGGGAGTTGTTTCTTTTAGCGTAAGCACAACTAATTGCTATGCAAAGTAACATTTATCTACTAACTGTAACATGCAGCTTCAATAAAATGAAGGAAGGAGGAATTGGAGTGAAAAACTGTCTAAGGCCTAACGTAATCTTAGTCCCAATTGCTCAGAACGCTTTCTGTGGCACTCAAACTTTGTCCAATTTAGCTTTTTAAAGTACCTTGGAGTTGAATAAAACCTGAACCAAAACCTCATCTGGCTGTTTGGGGTTCTTTCCTCAAATAGAAGCAAATTTGAGTCACTGTTGTGAAGTCTTTATTGAACCTAAATAGAAAGCTATCTATTTTCTTTAAGTGGTGCTGAATGAGAAATGTTGCTTTGAATGTCTTCTGGAAAGACATTGGAATAACTTCTGTTGCCATTGAATCTCAACTAAAAAATTAGTTAGCCTGTTTCCATGGTCTGAACAAACTCTGAGTTGCGAAGTAAAATTTGAGGATGCTATGGGCTCTGAAGCGGTAATACTGAATGAGTTACTGAGCCGAGCTGCCCGTGCCTGGGGCCGGTCTTTAGCAGCTCTGAGACTAATCGCGTTTATTCATTGAAATGCCAGTGGAAGACACTTAAGCAAGCACACATTACCTTGTGCTTACGAGGGGTCTGGAGACAGGCTGAGCGGTGGCAGCTGTCTGCGCATTCCCCTGTTACACCAAAGCGTCAGTGCCCACATTCCCGGTTGGGCAGCTGGGACCTCAGCACCGGTCCTTGCACTCCTGCTTCAGGCAAGGCTTCCAGTTTTAGCCTTGTTTAGGTTTTTTTAGTTTGGTTTTAGGGGTTCGTTTTGGCGTTTTTTGCAAGGCAAAGTTTTGTATTGCCGGTAGCCAGTAATGAAGAGAGGTTACCCAGTGGGCTGAGCTCCTCTGAATATCTAGTCCTCTTTTGGAACAGAGCGCTTCTGAGAATCTGATCAGCGCTTCCTGTGATGGATAACTGAGGGTGAGATGGTTGTGCAACTCCGTCCATCCGGGTGCATCACGCTTGTAGTGGCCTGCACGGTCCCACTTCGGACAAACTTGTACCATTTCTGTACCAGGTTTGCGGATACGTTTGGCGCCCGAGCTGCCTTAATTCTCTCCTGTGCATCTGGAAGTGCCTTCTTTCTGCTCATGTCCATCTCTACCAACATCCCCCTGCTCTTCCTCTCCAGGCTACCAGCAGTGTTCATGCATGGGCTACCAGGTAAGGTTGGTCAGGGCTGAGTGACTTTTCAAATTGCATTTGTTGCCCGATTCCTCTCTTCTTGCTAATGTTGGAAGTCAGCAGGGCCAACAGCATGAAGGAAGGCAGGAGGAACATTTGATGGTTATCAAGGGTGAAATGGTGAGAATATGAAGCAGCAGGTGTATTGGTTATGGAAAGCAGCAGGAAACTAAGGCTAGTAGCCCATAGTCCCAGGTTCATCCTCCTGTATGATCTTGAGCAATATTGCTTGGACTCCACCATCCATACACAGGTGATGAACACTCGCTGGCAGCAGTGCTATCCCAAACTTCTCAGCTGGCTTCTTGCAACCAGGATGTTTTGTAGAAGAGCGTTTCCCTTGTAAAATGAGCGTATTAGTCAAAATGAAACGTGGTTGTAAAAATACCTTCCGTTACCCACCACGCTGTTCTGCTTTAGTTGAACTTTCCTAGATGTTTCCAGTAAAAAATGTACGCATTCTAGCTACCAGAAGTCTGTGTAGCTTGTGCAAGAGGACTTGAGTTGATACGGTGTTAAGCCTCCTCTTGCCACTTGTGAAGTGGTTAAGCTGAGCGGTTTGAGTGGGTTTTTTTTCTTACAACCGATGGGCTGAACCAGTTCCACTCAGTGTGGACTTGCCCCAGGGTTGCAAGGACTGTTTCTGTGGCAGGCACTGTTTCTGTGGCCTAGAAACTTATACCTGCTGCTCAGACCCTGTGGCAGGCTTCTTTCAAGGGATTTGTTTCCCTGCAGGTGCTCAGAAGGTTATTACAGACCTGACTACTCCTTCTCGACGCGCTGATGCTTTGGGGAAGCTGGGTCTTTGCTTTGGAATAGGCATCATCATCGGTTCTGCCCTGGGAGGTGTCCTCTCCACCAAATTCGGGTGAGTCACCCGCTTGTTCGGTGTTGGCCCTCTTGCAATCACTGAGGGAGCTGCTAAGGGGTTTTTTGCTTCCCCACAGCTTTTGATGATATCTTACTGCTGGTGGCAGTAGAGGATCATGCCAGAACTCAAAATTTTGCTTTCCACACTGCTGCAAAGAACTACTCCCGCTGTTTTTAAGGGGACTGTTGAAAATCTAATCTTCTGTCTACTTAAATTGATTTAAAAACAAGTTGAATGAGAAAAGGAGTCTTGTCTGTCTCCCGGTTGTCTTCTCTTTGGAGCTAAGCGTGCTGAAAAGTGGCTCATACTGCATTGCTTGCTTCTAAGAAACGGTGTTGAACAACTGAGAAATGGAAATCAGGAGCAGTGTGAAACTTGTGGGGAAACTGGTGTGCTTGGGGGATGCTCAGTATAGAGCAAGACCCTGGGAAAGGGGAAAGCAAGCTTGGGACAGTGCAGGGGAAAGAGTGAGCGGATCTAGCTCTGTCACAGCAAGATGAAGTGCGTGCCTGCCGCTTCCCTGTGTGCTTTCCACAGCCTGGCATGTTGTAGCAGGCTGCCACTTTGTCTTATGTGCTGCAATAGGAAGGAAATGCCCGATTTTACTGAATTTGCTGGTCTCTGTTCATTATTAGTAGAGGAAGCTCAGAAAGTGTGGTGTGTAGAGAACTTTGCAGGCAGGGAAGTGCACGTGGCTGTAATCTTCCTGAAAGATTCCCCAGCATTTCTCTGGTGGGGCAAAAAACCCCCCCCCAAAACCCTTGTGAACTTTGGAGCATTTATTTTGTTCTACTTCTTTTATTATGGATACTTGCTTCTACAGATTCAGGTTAGCATGGAAACAACTTTTTTCCCAACCTTTGTGACCATTACAGCTGCTCTACAGGTTAGGATAGAGGTTAAAAATCATTAGAGGGAGCTCTGGTTTTCAGGAATTGGGCTCGTCCTGGAAGGGATCCGTGTTGCTGGCAAGTGTCAGTGTCTGCCAGGTGTCACCGCCGGCCTGCCTGCCGGTGCTGCCTGCAGCTACCTCCCACTGTCACAGCAACCCAGGGCCTCCTTTGCAGCGTGTGTCCTGCCCCACCTCATTCATACAGCAATGCTATCTAATTAAAAAATCAATTCTCATGAACTTCAGGCAGCTAAGTCAAATGTCATTGATTTTTTTTTCATGATCCTTTGCTTACTGCCCTAAGTACTGCGGACTGCTTGTGGCGATACGTCACCTGGGCATTTTGCATAGGGCACGCTTGGCTGCAGTGTTAGGCATCGTGCATTGCTTTCTGAACCCTGTTGTGCTTCCACAGGTGTTCAGGGGCTGCAGTGATGCTACTTTGCATCTCAAATCTCTGCAAAGGTTAATTAAGTAGAAGACGCTAAGCTTGCTGCCTTAGGGAAAAGCCCGTGAAAACTGTTTGCTGCTGTACCTTGGCAGTCTTGGGCCAAATTTATTGCTGCAGATAATCTCAGGAGTTTTCTTCCTCTCACTTGAAACCTGAAAAGGTTTTCCTTAATTCTGTTGTGGTTGGTGCCTGTTCTCTGTTGGCCAATTGGCACAAGGCTGGCTAGGAGGATTTATTTTGTAGTTCTTATAAAAATGAAATTTGGGGATGTACATAATAACTAATTCGGGATTTTAAAGTATTTGTAGATGTTGATGGCTGAGTGGGGTTTTAATAAGTATTATTTTTAATAAAACACAGTGATTGTATCCCTTCAGTGCGTTAACTGTCTAAAGTAAAGGTTACCTCAGTCCTCAGCTTAATTTTTAGTTATATGCCCATATTTAAGCATCAACATTCAAGTAGCATTTTTACCTAGCAAAAATTTGTGGGGTTTCACTTTCCAGTGTGTGCGTCAGTTGCTGGTCCATCGAAAAATCAGCAGTGGGAGAGAATCCCCTGTTTCAGTTACCTAGTTAGAGACACTTGAATGCAGTCCGACTTTGATGTCAGGGATTGGTGCTGCCAGACAACAGGATGCTTCCAGACTCCGCGGGCTGCTGCTTATTTTCAAAGCTTCTGGCCCTTATGTTTTGTGCCTGCAACGCAACACTGAGAAAAGTGAATGTTGCCCGTAATTATGGGAAAGTAAGGGATCTGCACCTGAAAAACTACATAGCTTCTGACTTTCCCGTCGCAGGCTATTGTTCCCCTTGCATCCGGCGGAGGGCAGCTTCTGCTCGCGGTTCGTGCCTGGCTGCTGGAGCACTACATCGCAGTGGTTTTGGGGCTGCGCTTCTGCCCCGTAGCTGGACTGGGGAAAGCAGCCTGTCTGCTGGTGGCATTTGGTTTTCTCCACGAGGATCTGTGCATCCCGCTGGAAGGATGGTAGGCATTCCCATTAGCAAGGGGCAAGCCCCAGCATTCTCGCAGGACCCTTCTGACCGCTCTGACGTGCAGAGAGTTGATTTGATTTTTATAAACAAGCAGCTCCAGGCTGAAGAACGGCACAGGGGAGGCCGCTGTGGGTGTTCAGTAGCCACCTTTGCTGCAGCCAAATCTCACCTTTGCTCTGGCGCTGTGCTTGGCTCCTCCGCCGGATTTCTGTGCAAAGATTGGAGGAGCGACCCACCCATTTTCAGTGTTTTGGCTGAGATTGATGGCGAGTGGTAATTCAGCCCTGCGAGCAGATAAAGACAGCTCTGTGCCATGAAACAGTCCCCAGAGCATCCTCAGTGCCTCTGGCTGTGTCTGCGGCGCTGACCTGGAGGGAAAGGAGTGGGTGTCGCGTTATGGATGTGCCCAAGGCTCTCTGGACCTGTTGCTGTATCCCACAGACTGGCTGTTAATCATCCCTCCCTGCTTCCCACATTTGTACAGGAAGGCTCCAGCTGTACTTGGAGCTGTGTAATCGCTTCCATTTTTTTCATTAAAAAATGACCCAATCTTCTTCCTTTGAGAATAAGCATTTCTGCCATGTCATGGAAGAGCAAAGCTGGAGACTTGTGTCCACTCCAGAGCATTCTTCACTCTCCCTGACCACAAAGTTGGCCAGCATTCCCTGTCTGTTGTTGACAGCATTATTCATATGTTAGTAATGGTTTGTATACAAGAGAAGGGGTAGAAATCAGTCTCAGTTTCTCAGCTGATGTCATTTTGGTATTATTCCACTGTATTGCATTTACCATTGACGTACTTGACCTAAAGAGCCGGTCTATTGTTTTCATTGTTGGAATAATATTTGTCAACCCTTATTTATTAAGGGAGCCCCAGGGAAGTTGAATGGCTTGTCCTGATTTGCATAGGATTTTTTGGCTGTTGGATCCTGACCTCTGCTCCTAAGCTGTACCCACCAGCTCCAACTTCCTCTTCCTCTCTCCGAAGTACTACGCTTTCCCTCCACGTTTTTCAAAACTTTGAAGGAAGCTGTAGCAAAGGAATTGTGACTTTTAGTCAGACCCGGACATGTTTCATCTGTGAAATGTGGGTTTGCCTTTTGCAAATCAAGGAGCTGCTTGCCAGCTGGCTTCGACCTGCTGACTTCAATTGCTGGAGACCTTGCTCTTTATCTATAGCCCTCTTCAGTCACCTCTGTACAAACACTGCATACAGCTGTGAAAAACATGCTTTCTAAGGGCAGGGTGATGGTCAGGCAAATTTACACCACCTGAGGATAAGGTATAAGCCCATTTATTAACACAAGCGGTTGTAATCTTAACCATTTGAAAAGTGTTTTCATGTTTGTATGCTTGTTTTTTTTTTTTTTTTTTTTATTGATGTTTTCTGGTCACTGATCAGTGGGATGAGGATTGTGGATATAAACTACCTGGCTTGAAAATAACTCCTGTAGTTCAGCTGAGGTCTCCACGTTCTCAGTGAGCCCATAAACTCCACCACAGCTCATCCGTAAAAGGTGGCTAAGAAAAGGAGCTCTGTTCGCTCTCTGCACGTGTTCCGCCTGCTCCATGTACACTTACTGGAAAGCTTTTGGGGACCGCAGGCTGCAGGTGAGTGTGTACCCCTGGAGAGAAGTGATACGGCTTTTGTGGCAGTGCTGTGCACGAAGAGTGAAAGAGGGCAGCTGGATTAGTCTTCAAAAGCGGAAAGATGAGCTTAGGTAGCTAATTACAGAGATTTCATCCTTTCTTCTGGGACTATGATTAATTGCGTTTGGCTTCTTTATTCTTTCTTTCTAACAAGGACATACAGAAGCTTTGCTGCGTGACCCAAGATTTCTTTGCTTTCTATGGACAAGGAGAGGTTTCTTAATTTTAGTGACTCAGCTTTAGGCTTAAATCTCTTGGAGCAATTATTCTTTTGAACTTGGGATTTTCCTGGCCAAACCCCTTTGGTCTCTTATTTAATATTATTACAGCAGGCTTTGGGGATAGGTTTTTTTTTTTTCCTGGCTGCGCTATTATCCTTCTTCCTCAAGGGGAAAAGAAGGAGCTTGTTCGCCTGGAGTAGGGAATTGCATTTCTTTTCAATAAACCATTTGAACAATGTCCTCTGGCAGGGAATTTCTCATTGCTTTGCAGCAGAGTGGAAAGACTGTGGGTGTTGAAAGGGCTAAAGGTTGGGAGCTGGGAAGGCGAGTGGGAACATGGCAAAGGGTGAGAGGGTTGCGCCCCATCTCGGGACAAAGCAGGGCATTCTGCCGCCAAGAGCTGCTTCTGCTCCCTTCCAGTAGAAACCGTGGTATTTCTCTGTCTGGGATGATGTCGATCAGCCAAGCAGCATGGATCAGGGACACTGGTACAGATGTTGCTTTGTCCTTTGTGTCAAGGGACGTTGGGGAGAGGGAGGTGGTGTCTGCTTGCCAGTAAGTCGTCCACAAGCTGCAGTGTGATCTGGCACAGTTGATCGAGCCCTGTGGTGCCGTGGGAAAGATGGGAAGGGGAGAGCAAGCAGGCTGTTTGTCCAGGAGCTAATGGATTAGGGAAAGTGCAGAGGGCCTCAGTTCTGGCCTTCCGTGAAAAATAAAACAAAACAGGATCCAGAGATTCTTTTTCTCATTTACTCAGCATGACAACAATCTTAGTTTTGAAAGCCATGGTGCCAAATGTTATGTCTGTAAGGTCTATGTTAACTGGGTCTGGATAGAGGATCGTGCACCTCATCCCTCCACAACTTGTTGGTTCAGAGTTCAGGTCTAGGCCACTTTTCTCCTCTCCTCCACCTCCAGAGGTTTCTAGTTCTGATGACTTGTTTAACCTATTCTTGAACCTGAGACATGCCTCAGTGCACTTTGGGTGGAGTTCACCTAATCTTAGACATCTACAGTGGAGAAAGCTACACCTAAGTTTGCTGTTCAGAGTCTGTGTGGTTGATGGAGAGGCAAGGGCACTTCTGTAGCACCACTTACCTCCTCGTGATGCAGGCCTGAAACAGCTCAGGGAACAGTCTGCCTCACAGGGTTTCTGCTTGCTTAACATTAAAGCCCCAAATTATTAAGCTTTGGCCATCAACACATTGTACATGTGGTCACAGTCCCGCAGTTTGATGCTGGATGATGCTGGAAGACACCAGGATGCAGGTCATAAGCAGTTTCTCCTGTTGGTGTTGCTGTCATGCAACAGACAGGTCTGCATCAAACTCATCCCCAGCCCTTCCTTCCTGCAAACCTATACCTGATACCACCCACCACTCCCAGGCCACCAGTTTTATATTTGGGTCCGCTGGCTTTCTCCCATTTACGCACTGGAAGACCGCACTGACAATACGAAGGTGCCCTTGTTCCCCCTTTGCACACCTTCAGTAAACCTGGCTCTTCCATCCTCTACCTCCAGCCCCTGGTCTGAACTTCAGTGGAGAGAGGCGTGATGAGGCCAAGAGCTCCCTTTTGGGCCTTTACCCATAGGTGGGGCCCTTTCCCAAGAAAGGAAGAGTGGGGTTCAGGGCAGGAGCCAGCAATTCATGGGAGGGCAAGCCTGTGCCTTGTGGCTGCCCTCAAGGGTGTGGGGTATGGCTGAGGAGGGCTGGGCTTGGGTTGAGCTACTGGGGTGCTGGTTGGCAGCCCCTTCCTCAGCCTTGTCAAGAGCTCCCCATTTTCCTTCAGAACACTCATTCCCACTGAGCTTTCTGCAGGGACTTGGTGGGGGGGCTGTGAGTGTAGCTGTGCCAGCTCACAGGGGATGTCCACCTGCCCCCTTCTCCCTACAGCACCCTTCTTCCTCCTGGGCATCTCTGCCCTTGTGGGTTAGCTGCTTCCTTTCCCATGGAAACCATGATGAAAAGGCATTTAAAATTAAAAAAAAAAAGGGAGAAAGTGTCGAGAACTTGCTTATGTGGCTGGTTTGTGGTGCTTGAATGGAGAGACAAGGTTTGAGGGCTGCGGGGGGTTGCCTTGCATCAGAGCCACAGGAAGAGGGGCTCCTTGCACAGTTTGCCTGGCGTCCCTCTGTGGGTCAACAGCAGTTACCCCAGCAGACGGACAGCTAGGATCTAAAGGGGGTGGGGGGGAATATCCATGACGGAGCTAAGGAAATTTCCCCGCTGCCTTCTCCAGCTTTCATCATGCCTGTGTTCTGGGGGAGGCTGCCCTGCCCTGCCGCCCCATGCCTGGAGTCAGAAAGTGAGGGGGCGGCGGGTGAGCGAAACCCTGTTTTGCGCACGTGGTGGCTAGATCGCAATCAAAAGCGTGTGTGTTTTTGAATTTACCTCTGCTGAGCAATTATGGATGTTTGAACACTGCTCCCCTTGGCCGGTGCTTTGAAAGCACTTGGTTTGTGTGCGGCACGGTGCTCTGCCTGGTCAGTTGTTAGCTGTGTTCCTGCAAGGTTGTGTCGAGGAGATGGTTGATTTTTGTTGTAAAACCTGGCTTAACAGCCCCAAGTAATAAGTGTAAAAAAAAAAAAAA
>VZSC01016180.1:217283-238837 GCA_013398225.1 Steatornis caripensis | reverse complement strand
CCCAAACTGGAATTTTATGGAAAAACACCAGATATTTTGAGCGTGGCCTCTCTAGCAGAGGCAGCGTCGGAGGGCTGAATATGACCCTTGCCATGCAGGTTGCACAATAAGGCAGTGTCTGCTCGTGACTCACTGGAGCTTCATCTGCTTTTCCCACTCCTGGAATATTTAGTGACTGGGCAGCCAATCCAGCAGTATCACTGGGGATCAAAATCCAGGGAAATCCTGTTTTCTTTGTTAACAGAAAATAGAAAGATTTGGGACTTGGGTCTGCTGCGATTTTCCCGTGATGCAAGTAAGTCGTCCCATCCCTCTGCGCTGGTGTTCCTCAGGCATAACATGGGGCAATGAGATGATTTTTCCTTCCTCTCCCAATACATTTACAATATTGCCATTTAGATTATGCAGCAGATTGCAGACTCTCTATCGCGATGTGCGCTCATGCAAATATCTACTACCTTGGGGGAACGCATCCAGTTTTTCCTGTACATGTCTTCTTCTTCAGCCCCTGGCATCCTGGGCAGGCGGAGTCTTTGTGAGCACACCTCCTATCCCATTTTTGGGGGCTTGTTTATTTATTTATTTTTAAATTGTTTAACAAAAGCACCTGCTGGCCTTTTGATGTTTCAGAAAAGCAGTAGGAGAAAACCAAGCTCAGCCAGCTGTAGAGCTCAGTGTTAGGGAGTCCCAGAGGAGGGAGGGCAGGGCTGCAGAGCTGAGTCCAGCAAGAGCTAGAAGAGGGACCTGGAGGGCATCGTGGAGTGGCACAGCCTTCCTCTAGTCATGCACACATGTGTTTATATGGGCGTCTCCTAGTCCTTTAGTTTCAAAGGCTCATGCTCAGGTTTCCTTCTGACCTGCTTCAGCCAAGGAAGCCAGTCTTGCAGTGAGCTTGGGGCAGGAAGGGTGTGGTGCTTGTGTGGGAAGGACCATCAGACAAGGGAGCGATGAACTGAAATGTGCGGATTTGGCATGTGAAGGGTGGACTGGGAGCGGTTTGGACTTCAGGAGCTGAGGAGTGAAGCTCTGCGGGAGAAAGGCTTAGTGGTTTTGGATGTATTAGGGCATCTGGGGCAGCAAAATTGGGGCATCAAGAGGCTTGGGCTGGAAGGAAGTATCATTTCCAAAATGGACCTTCATTTGCAACAGAAGGAAGAAAGGGGACAGTGTGTCCACTGCTGCTGCTCTCCTCTGATTTCCTCCTGCCTGAAATATGTCTGCCATAGAGGATGGGTAGAAAAGCATCCCTTTTGGAGGAGTTTGGGTTTGGGCATTAAACCCTCCTGGTGCTCCTCCTGGCCATTGCTGCCAGATGGATGGGATGAGTGGGAGGCTGCTGGGTGGATGAGGAGGTGCAAGACCTTGTCATCACGGGATGCCAGTCCCTGACCGGCCGGGGTGAAGGCCTGGCTGCTCAGATGGGGTACTCAGAGGGACATTACAAGGGTGTGACCTTTGCATGAACTATACCAGCTTCCGCAGCCCCACCCAGGGTTTTCATTTCATTGCAGTCTCTTTACGAAACCCTGCTCGCAGCCACTCCGCCAGCCAGCGAGAGCCAAAAGTATGTGAAGCATCCAGGCAGTGAAAGCAGCCAGAGGGCAAAGGAGTTTCTGAATGGCCATCTCCAGGCTAACCCCAGTGCTCGTTGGGGCTTGTCTCTTTAACCTGACAAATCATGGGTTATCGCAGCCGAGGGAGAAGGTTTTTCCACGATCTGGAATGTTCTCTGTAGCACTAAGCTTGCCAGCTCCCCACTGCTCGGGCTGAGCCCTGTGCTGTGCCGAGTGGTGCAGCAAACGCCCTTAAGCACCGCTGGCAAGCAGAGATACTGATCCAAGAGGAGGGCAATTCTAATGGTGTGATCCGAGAGGCCGGACACCACAGTGAGGGTCTATCACTGCGTGAGGCGTGGCACCGTGCGCTGAGCCAGCCGTGGGTCTGTTCCATAGCGCATGCGGAAGTACTCCTAGTTTGCCCAGCCAGCGTTTGCAGAAGGCAGGGCAACGTGCCCTATGGGGTTGTATCCCACTTCAGGGGGGGATACGGAGCAGCAGCTTTGGAGGAGGACTATGTCTCATTGTAATTAACTGTTGCTTGGAAGGTGGCTCCGATGGCCTGGGAGAGACACAGATGCTATTTGTTCATTAGAATAATTTGCTTTGCTTTACAAACGTGTAAGGGGCTCTGCTCTGCTCTCCAGCTGTCCTCTGAACCAGAAGTGCAGCGATCAGGCTTTCCAGAAATGACTAGGATTTTCTTTCAGTCCCCCACTTGGGGATGTCTAATGTGGGTTTTTGGAGGATGGGAATTTAGCACTTTTGGAAATCTGCTTCGTTTAATGTAGTTCAGGATCTGAACGCTTTGAATATTTTTGAGCATCTGCGGTTTTCTTGTTTGCTTGTTACTACAGCAGTTGTTCAATTTTGATTTGTCTTGGTGGAGCGGGGGTTATACATCTAATCCTTCGTGGTCTGTATGCAGTACTCTCGCTAAATGTCCCTTTATTCCCTGATATTCTAGGCTGAAATTTTTGGACTAATTACTTCTTTACAAAACTTCACTGTGAATCCTTTGGAAATCTGCACCATCTTTATTTTTATGGGATTTGGTTCATTTCTTTTTTACCCCAGGGTGTGTGATCTGAGACGTATTGAAGTAATTGGAAACAGTTCCTTTGAGTTTCGTTTTAAATCAAGCTCTGGGTAAAGAAATTTGTAGAGGAAGGAAGGAAACCTCCAGAAACCTAAAAGATTCCTGCAGGATATGTCTTTAAAAGGACCAAATAATTAGAAATCCCCTTGGAAAAGCCATCTGGGGAGCATCTGAGCAATGCTTACAGGAGACCAGAGTCCCAAATGCTGTTCTCAGACTTTTAAAAAGGAGGGGTGAAAGGCAGTAATGGTTATTAAAGCCGACGATGCTCGTGCGTCAGATGTTTAAGCTTACTTCCTACAAAAGCTTAGAAAGGCTCTTTCCTGATGTAAAGCTGTATAACAGATTATCTGTATTGTGTGTGACGGGTTTCCTTCCCTCCCCGTTCTGACTGTCCAGACACAGTTGGATACGAGACAGAATATGGATCGATTCTTCTGGCTGATGTTTTCCAGTGTAGTCCTGGACGTTTCCCAGTCTTCCAGGGATTACTTTTCATGGCAGAAAGAGACCTACTTCTAGATGGACCTACTGATGTTTAGAAAAGAAAGTTTGAAACCGTTTGTTGAAGAACTCCTTTAGGGTAACCGGAGGAGCCTGTGGTCGGTGACACCAGGCTCACGCCTCACGCTACACCCACGTACATTCTCATTGTGATAACACGGTCTGGGATATCTAATTGCCTGATTGTAATCTGTCCGCCTTACCAAAAGTTGCGTCATTTTGATTTTGCCTGGGTGCTGTGTGGTAAGCACTTTTCAGACAGAGTCTCTTGGCCCTCAAAGGATTCGTGAGGTTTTTCCTATGCTTTTGTATAAAGCCTGATTATTATTTTTTAGTTGTTTTTTTTCTTGAGGGTGGAGGTTCAACTGTGGCAGGAAAGACTTCGCAATAGCTAGAAAAGTACATCCGTGGCGCAAAGCTGCTCTGCGTAGCACTGGAGCTAAATTGTTTGAAAGGTTTCCAAAACACAAACACTGCCTTGACCATTACAGCATCCGATGTGAGCAAATCCCATTTGCCTTCCTCCAGCTGTGCCAGTTCATCTCATTCTGTGCTGGTGAGAGGCCGGGTGCCCACCAGGAAAGGGAAAGCAATCAAGAGCCATGTGCATTAGTCACCTACCTCAGCCTAACAGGACCCAAGGTCGGATGATGCAAAAATGACTGCCAAATACCTACCAAGAATAATCCAGCTAGGAGATAAGGCCTCGCCTATCTGCAGGTCTGCCCTGCGAGGGGGACGCGGCAGCGAGCTCAGTGTCGGGTAATAGTGGCACCCCGTGAGGGGGAAAGCACAGGAATGCAAACGGCATGCTGCAACAGGGCAATGAAGCCATCTGATGGCACACCCCAGGCACTCTTTTATTGTGGATGAGGATCTATTTCTGGACTTTGGAAATGAGCCATCCGAAAGTAAATGTTTAGTCAGCCTTGCAAACTGTCTGAAATGCATGACGTGCCTGTGACAGGGCGGTTTTATGGGGATGGGGCTGACCTTTCTTTGCCAAATGTGATTCTGCTATAAAGAAAATCCACTTTCAAAAGAGACTGTAAAGTGTGAGTGACGGTTAGTTCTCTGTCCTAGAGAGCTGAGCTGTAAGAGAGAGAAGGGAGTCTGCCACTTCTGCAAGGATTCATAAAGGAGGGCGGGGGCTTTTCCCACCATGGAGGTTGTGCCCTTCAGAACAGGCCCTGATTCTGGGGCTTTAGCACAAAACTGAGGATCACTGTCAATATTTGACTTGCAGGCGTGAGCGTTGCAGCTTGGCTTTGTGTTGGGGCAGGTTTCTCGCTTTGGCCAGAAGCTGTAGCCTGTGAGGATAAGCAGAAGGCAGTCCAGTGGAAAGAAGGACTTGGTCATAGTGCTGGGGATGCAATGGCTGCTGGAGAAAATGGGAACATGCCATCAGACACCAAACGGGCATCTCCACCTAGCACCTTGAGTCAACGATCCAGGGGCGTGCTGCGAAGCAGCGAGAGCTAGCTCTGGAGTGGGGCAGAGTAGGCCCCCAGGGAGGCGCTGGGCAGTGTGGGGTGAGAGGGACAGAGGGCACCAGCAGCCGCGCGCGAGGGCTTGGCCAAAACCCAGTTGAGAGTCAGATCTCCAGGCTTTGGATGTCGGAGACCTGCAGCTCAGACTGTGTGATAGTTGGGTCCAAGGGCTGGGTTTTAGTTCATGTGGGAGAAGAGCGAGTTACAAAATGTGGATCTGGGTTCAGGTTACAATTCTGCTCCCCAGGGCTATTCCAGGTGTTCAAATACGAACTTTTGGCCCGGACCCATCTCTAATTAGGCATATTCTTTAAAAGTATTTTCCTTCCTCGGCTCCTGTGCTCTTGGCTTGTCTCCACTAGCCCTCTCTGCTGCACTAGAGCACGGTTTGCTGGGTATATTAATTGAACTGTTTACACACCTGGTTTCCTGCAAGAATAGACACCTAGCTCCTTCTTTTGAAAAGTCTAGCCCAGAGGCTGTAAACAGGAGTTGTACTATGTCTGGAAAAGCTGAACTGCTGCTTATCTGCACTCCCTTGGGCTGTGGGAGCAGCAGCAGCTGCAGACATGGGTCAGTTGAGCATGGAAACCACCTCACACACTCTTCCCACCAGTCCTGTCCTCCTGCAGCTGAGGAGCCACCTTCTCCACATGGTTATTCCCTTTTATTGTGACAGCCTCACCCGACGTTTGGGTCAGCTCAGATGCCTGTTTTGCCTCGTGTATGAAAGTTGCGGGTGTTATCCTGGAGTTATGTCCTGTGCAGGACTGCTGATGAGACCTTTCCTCTCTTTTTGTGGCTTTACTTTCCAAGATTAGATTCTGTCCAAGCTCTCCAAAAGCAGTTGTGGGTTCATCAACCCTTAGACTCTTCTAATCATGGCTGAGGGACATCTTTCATAACCCATTGTGTGCCTCAAAGACCAGTTGTTGAAAGAAAAGGTTGGTAAGGCTTGTGCAATGCGGATCAGATGAAATGGTCCCTTGTGGTCTTTTGGGGTTTAAAATGTATAAGCATAACTGAGTGCCACTGCACAACTTTGATTTCAAGGTATAGGAGGAGCAGAAAGGCAGCACAAATTCACTTGACTGCTGTCAAGGATTTCTGCTTCTGAGCCAAGCACTATTGGAAAACCCCATAGAGCTTCCTCAGATGCGGTGACCTTCAGACACCGCTGAGGAGTCCCCCTTCAAACCAGTGTGCACTCTGTACTGCCTTCAAATACGCTGATTTTGTGGACATGCTATCAGCTTCCAAATCCCTCTTTGCAGCCATTGTTTTACTGGGTGATGTTGAGTTTTACTTTGCTGTTTCATTTCTTTGCTGCACATTACATGAACTTCATCTGGAAGATACCAGCTAACCTCTGTAAGGCCGTGAGTCGGGAGGGTTGGTGTTCTCTGCTGCTGGTGGTCCACAGGCTATGAAGTGCGATGCTGATGTGCTGGGCCTTTGCATCTTTAACTTTCTGTACTTCTTGAGGTTTCCGAAGCGCTATTGGTGAAGGCCCCTGGGTGAGTCCCCCCAGGGCAGGCCCTTGGGAAGGGGCATGCAGATGCCTGGGCTGGGAATAGGGAACAGGAAATCAGATGCACCTTAGGGCAAAATTTGCTATCCAAATTCCAGGCCAGCTAGGAACGGAAAGTGCTGCTGTTCCCAAAGCACTAGGCTGGACTGGGATTGTTCCAACAAGACTCTGAATGGGACTCACACACACATCCGGTGGGGAAGGAAAGAAGTCGTGATACTAGCTTTCGAGTGCTCGTGCAGTTGGGGAACTCCAGCAGCTCTGTCTGGGACAGGCACAGCTCCTGATGGCCCAGCAAGCGGTGACTTTGTCGTTGAACTTTATGTTGGCATTGGTTCCTGCTTGGCTGCTGAGTGTTGGTTATATGCCATAAGTGTTACGAGCTGTAAGGGCTGGGAAATGTCAGCTCTGGAAAGAAGCCCGGAAAGACGAAGGTGGCAGGTGCTTTCATCCAGGCTTGCGTCAAAACCTTTCACGGAGGAAGAGGAGAAGGCTTGCGCCATCATTCCACTTACCTTTTCCTCCTGCATAATTGTGCCAAAAAAAGAAATCAGGGCTTTTATTAGAAACAAGCGGCTAGCTGGATCAAGCGTGAAGCAGCATGACCGTTCGTGCTGCGGTGTGTGCTCCTGCTAATGGTATCAAATCAAGCAGGAAATTATTTTTGGAGCAGCAAAGCATGTTGAAGCCCAGCAGAAGGCAGCTGTTTGCGTAACCGGAGTTGTGGGAGAGCTGCCTCCGTTGTTGCCAAGTGCTTGACTTCCTATGCTGGTGAGAAACAGTTTCCCCAATCCCAGTGGTGTGAACAAATCCCCTTAGGCTTGGGAGGCTGGGCTTGGTCCAGCAGCCATCCTTCCTGTAGGGCCTGCTTCACATCTCAAAGTCCCCAGGCACTTTTCTGTGGGGGTCTCAACTACCTGATTCTGACTCCTGAGATCATCTCTCAGCCTTCCTCTTAAAATGACCTGCAAAATAAAGGGGCTTGTCCAGAGTTTCAAATGCATTTCGCTTAGCTCTCAGCAGAGGTCCACATCTGGCAAGCAGCCTGTGCTGGAAGTGAAATGTTAGTCCTGCCTCAGTCTGAGCATCTGTGCTGGGTTTTTACACCCTGGCTGAGTTTCCAGCCCCAGTTCGGTGCCCCGGCAGTACCCGCAGTGCTTGGGCTGCCTTCGCAAGGATGCGTGCTGGCACGCAGCTCCTCCGGCTGCACTTCAGCCGCTCCTTTTCAATTTGGCTCTTTCAGCGGCTCCCAAGTGTTTAAGAGGGGCTTGAGTTTTTGCGGGGTGAGGGATGGTCTTGTCATGCTGCTGCTTCTTCGCTCTCTGGCAATACCATTTGTAACTTTTCTTTCTGTTCTGTCACTGTACGCTGGTGTCCAGGCACTGGCCTTGCCTCTTGGAGGTGCCTCCAGCCGTATGCTGATGGAGCTTCTGTGCAGATTTGTCTTCCTGGGCTCGGTTCACCTCTTAGCCCCTCATCCCAGAGCAGAAATAAATCCCTTCAGTCCTACAGCAAAATGTCATGCTCCATAAAATAGCGTCGTTAACATAGGTCATAGGATTGCGTTAGCCAGAAAGAATGAGCTAAAGCCACGGCTGCAGAGACGGCAATTGGCCTGGTGCAGATGGAGCTTAGGTGCAGATGGGGCTTAAATTCCTGCCACTAAAGCACGATGCTTCTGCACAGAAGGGAAGGAGCAAGCCAGTGCAGAGAGGTTTCAAAAGCCGCTGTGGGGGTATAAAGCCTTTTTTGTTTGTGGACTTATTATGTCATCCCTCGGTCATGCAAATGCCGCCCCAGAAGAAAGACTTTTTCACACTACTGCCTTGTTCTGGAAAAGTCCCTCCCTGATTACTCATGACTGCTGACTCCTTCGGCCATGTGCCCCTTCCTCAGGGCTGTAGGGTGGAAAGAAATTCCCTGAAGCAGGGAAAGGCAGGAAGAAATCCAGCACACCTGAACTGAGTCAGTCTGAAGTCTTTGTGGCTTTCCAGTTGGGTAATTGAGTTCTCATGCAGCCCGGCTATGGTTAGAAAAAGCGTCTGCACCGGGCTGAAGTTTGTTACCGTTACACGAATGTACGTCAACAGCGAGACCCCAGAGCTGGGGTGATGAGCTGAGCGATTTCCATACTCTATAAAAGTCCTGATGAAGTAGATTAAAAATTAATTTTTGAAAAAGTTGCTGTTTCACTGTAGAGTAACCTTTTGACATAAGCACTTGATAGATTCTGGATGTCTTGGTAGTAGATGATGAGGCCTTTTATTTCTGCCTGTCCCATCTGTGTCTAGGATTGCAGCTGTCAAATATTTCACTGTCTAGGGCTGTTTAGCGTCTCATGGTTTTAGTTGCAAATCCGATTATTTTCACCTTGCCACTTAATTTCTCCCTGTGGCATCATTATGCCCCGCGTCTTTGCTTTGGCTTGATCTGGTTTGGGAGAGAGACAGGCCGTGATGGGCGGCGCTTGGAGCTCCCAGGTCCATCCGAGCAGAGTGTGCTCCCTGCCCTACCTTTCAGCTCTCTTTCTTTTCTTTGTCGTGCTAAGCTGACCCTCTGTTGGCCCATGTCTTTTGTGCCCAAATGAGGGAGTTAAAGAAAAGCGGTCAGAAAGCCCCTGTTTGGTGACTGCTCTAACTGGGCCTTCACACTTTGCCTGCTCCAAAGCCGTCCTATGGTCTACAGTGCTTCAGTCCAAATGTCTTAGGACCTAAACTGAAGCATTTATTAAGTTGTACCCCAAAACAGAGTCACATTTCCTGACAATAAAATACTGTCCATCCCATAAAATGAAGCTATATGAGCCTTAGAGGCTAATATTCTTGTAATGCAAAGGAAGGAAGCAGCTGCAGACTTTGAGGAGCAGTATGCTAAATTAATCTCAGTTTGAAACCACTAATGTAAGTCCTGTTTCCTCAGATGAATGTCGTAGTTACATCTGAAGTGGTGCTGCTATTTCTCTGCTGATATTTTACCGAAGGGTAGCTGTAGGGAAGGGTTTGATTTCTTTTGTCGCCTTATCTCTGGGAACCACTTCAGTTCCGTTTCAGCGACATTCCTGCGAAGCCTAAGACCAAAAAGGGCTTTATTGTCTCTTTGAACTGCCTTTTGCTCTGAGGAATGAGGATATAATTGTAACGTAGGAAGGACAAACAGAACATGTTCAGGCTTGTCCTGTCCAATCTTTCCCTGTTTCTTTTCTTTTTTTTTTGATTCTTGCAGCTAGCACTCATGAGTGGGATTTTCCAACCGATAAAGTCATAGCTAGCCTAGAAGCTAATATAATCTTAGCTAAACAAGCTCTCTGGACGGCTGGATGCGCAGTTTCTTTTGATGCCAGCCAAGACCAGAGTTTGCCACTTTATTTGTGTTTGCCACCAGAGCATCAGTCTCCCTGTTCATGTCTGCAGAATGAGCACAGGCGTCTCAGGCAGATGGCTTTCGTATTCCACCTGGGATAATTTTTCCCACACGTTTAGTGATGTTTCAGTACTTTCTGCTCTTTTTTTGGTCATGTTCAGATTTTACAAGAAATAAGTCTGTGGAAGAAGTTAAAGACAAATACTAACCGGACTTAACACAACCCAAAAAGAACATCCCTAAAGCCTTCAAATGCTGTGGTGTTTTGCTTTTTGGAAATCTCATTATTAGTGTAGTTGAAACACAGGGTTTGTTGGCTATATCTGTAAATACAGTAAGTTGTACTTAGTTTGTGTCATTTAGTTGAAAATTGCCTTTGAGGCCAGTTTAACTGCTAGCCTTCATCTGAAGCAGGGATAAAAGATAAAGATGTTGTACTAAACTCATATCATGTTTCTTCGTCAACTGCTGCTATCTGATGACTTACTAAAGAGCAATGAATGTCAAGTGCTTTCCTGCTGCTAATTCATATCTCTGCTCTATGGCTGGGCTCTTTGTTCTGGGTGCTGCCATTTGGATGGGTTTTGGCAGCCATCATATCTACGCTGCTGATGGTTGGGCCTGATCCTGTAAACCATTTTCAGCTCTTACTGACTTTGCATCTTTTCCATTATGCCCTCGGGTAATCTTTTCCAACCCCGTTTCCATGATGCCCTCGGTGCAGCTGGGATTGCAGTATTTCTCACTAATTCCTCAGGATCTGCATGGCTTGTTTTACTTTGACCCTGTGGTTTTTACTCAGTCCTTCCTCAGACAAATTTCCACTGACTCAAATTTGTGCTGTAATTGAGTCAGGGCTCCAGGATGCGTCCCCAGGCAAAGCCTGTTTCTGGGGCAGCTGGTTCCTGTGGAGCTGAGCCAGCCGGCACCAGCACGCGATGGCAAGGCTCCTCGGGAGGAACTATTGAAACAGTAATAGGGATGTCACACACTTCCAGAATCTACATGTGTGCGCTAAGTGGTCTTGTCCCATCAATGATGCTGCAGTACACAGTGCTGATGGTGTGTTGCCAGGGTGCTGCACGATGCAGTGAGTTGTGGGTTCCTGTTGCATCAGTGTTGTGGCTGGGACAGCAGAAAAGGCTTTTGGGGGATCCAGGGAAAAGAAAGAGGAGAGGAAGACTGTGGTCCTCTGGTCTGAGCACTAAACTTGCATGCGAGAGACCTGATTTCTGTGGCTTTTTTCCCACCATTATCTTTATGGGACCTTACCGGGGCACTTGGGTTTTCCCTGTGAATTCATAGGGGGTGTTTGCACCACTGTCACCCATGTGGGGGTGTTATGAAGATAAGTTGTGAGATTTAAAGTGTGAGTTTTTCAGCTGCTGCTGCTGTCAGGTCTGTCTCTGTATGTAAGAAAGGAAAACTTTATATGAGGACTGATGCAGATCTAGGTCTGGGGATCCTTGTACTTTGGACGCCCCGGTATTTCCCTGGTGCTGTACAGATGTACGTCCAACAGGCTTGGCAGCGCTTTGAAGTCCATGTTTTTCCCCTGCTGAAAAGAAAATTGAAGTGAAATGAAAACACACAGTTCTTTTTCATTGTGCACTGAAAAGAAAAAACCAACCCACTAGTCACCTCAAAAGGTAATTAATTTCCTCATCAGCCAGTTTGTCTGTTTATGCAGACACATTCAATGCACTGAAAGCAGGCAGCTTCTGCAAGGCTCCAGGTTGTCACAAGCACCAGTCTAAAATCTTTGTCTCTGCTGGCCACCAAAGAATGAGGCCCGTTGCTGCCTTGAGTTACACAGTCGTAGCATCTAGCGTTGTGCAATACAGCTGTGCCCTAAGATGTGCTGCCAAAGAAGTGTGTGGCATCTGGCTCTTGCAACACCAGATGACTTGAAACTTAAGTCTTCTAGGTACAGCAAACCCCAAGTGTGCAGCGGGCCAGCGCTTCGCTCATCGAAGATACAGAAATGTATAATCGGATGTTTCCAAACTCCTCTGCAGACAGCTGGCTGCTCACACACTGCTCACCCTTCCTTGTTTCCAGCTGCTAATTTGCAATTAAATACAACTGAAAATCCAATAAATGCTCGGCTCGCAGTTTTCCGCACGAGTCCGTCAGGTAGCTTGCAGTTGTCATTTGGTGGTGAATGGAGCAGGCTTCTGCCGTCAGCGTGTGGCTGGGTGGAGAGGCTGCCCATGAGGCTGCCTAAGATGTGGTTCCCACCGAGCACTCCTGTAAATACCAGTTCAGCATAATGCAGCTGATACTAATTGGCATCCCCGTAGGTGGTCTCGGTAGTGGGGCCAAGATGAAACGCAGTGCGGAGAATGAAAGAAGCGCTTTTTTCTCCCTAAGTGAAATGCCTCCAACTGAGAGCAAAGGTGCGTTAGGCAGAGCTCAAGATGTAACCACTGCACTCGGTCTGCAGGTAAAGGATGTTCTTGTTCAGGACTTTAGCAATGCTGAAATCCACTGAAATGTGTGAGATGCTTAGACGACCCTGCAACTACATTTGACTGCTAAGCAGTACATTAAATCTGTTTTCAGTTCATTGCTCCAAAAAGTGCAAGCAACTTAATGTTGAATGTGCTTTTTAACCCAAATAAATTGTTTTCTAATATGCCAACAAAGTAGTTGAAAATACGTCATTCAGTGCAAAGTTTCTTAGCCGTTCCTTGGCTAGTGTTTGTCCTACAGCCTGTGCAGGGGAGAAAACTACTACAATTTGCAAATATGAAACGCAGAACAACCTCTTTTCTGAATATATTTAGCATGCAGAAACCATTGTCGTTACGGGATGAGGGAAACAAAATACTTAATTGGGGGAGTTCAGTAAATATAGCAACAGACCACTCGTGGTTTGAGCGTACAAAGCCTGCCCAAGCAAGCAAACTGTGCACCTTTAATTAATGGTTTTGCTCCGTATTGAAATGGAGTGACTCACTCTTCTCATGCGGACGCCTCCTTCTGGGCTCAAACTCTTCATGGAATCAAATTAGCTGCACTACATCCCTCAGGGTCTGTCTTTGCTGGAGAAAGGGTTGTTCTCAAGGGGCCTGTTGTGCAACCAAAGAGGCTGGAGCAGGATGCTGGAAAGCGGAGTCGTTTCACCTGATGCGTGAAATGTTTTATTTGTGACTTCTGGGTCTTAGAGTTCCAGCATTGCTTCCTGTACAAAATTAGCCCTAATGTGTCCTATTTCATTCCATGGTCTTGCTAGACAAAGGACGCTGAAGCCCTTGATGCAGTATGGCAAGATTTTTCACACCTCGAGGTAGGAGGTGTTGGCTGCCGCTACTCATTGCAAGGCAAGATCAGTCTGCACCGTACTTCTGGTAAGATGCTGCATTTACAGTTACTTACCTCAAGGTAAAGAAGTAACTTGTTTTGCCAGGGATTATGTAGCTTAAAAATGTCATTCACGCAAATGCGGTCTTGGTAAGAGACCAAATTTAAGTGTCAGACTTGGCTGGTCAATGACTTTGCTATTTACCTGGTTAGCCTTTGGATGTGGGGCGTGGGGGGAGCCCTTCCTTTTGCACGGCACAAGGACTGCTCTCTTGGATCATTGCAGTAGCCTCGCCACTGCCCTGCTTGAAAAAGGCACTGGCAGAGAAAGAAGCTCGAGTTCTTTGGCGGGGCCCGTGCTGGGCTACCTCCACACGTTGGCATTGGACTGTCTGCCCACAGTCCTGTTGTCTCCTTGCCTGTGCCAGAGTGGGGAAGCATGCTTGTTGAGGAAAGCCAGAGCATCTGGCATCTGTGTCTGGTTTTGGAAGGTGGGAGGGGTCTTCTTGGAAGTAGCAGTCACCGCCTGTCCCCTTTAGTGCCAGCAAAGGCAGTGGTCGTAGTTCACCAGAGGTCTCTCTGCTCTTTCCAGCCAAATCCTACCCCTTCCCCTCACGGGAACTAACCGCACCCCACCCCTCATCCTTGGGCAGCAAAATTCAGCTCTGCCCACGCGTTGCTTTGAGCTAGCTCTGGGTAAGCAAGTGCATCACGATCGATGAGAGGTAACAACTCCAGACGATGCCAAGCTTGTGGATCCTCCAAAGCCAGCGCCGTGAGCTGAGACCTGATGTATCAGGAGTGCAGCCCAGGTTACTACAGCAAATCCTCAACAGTTTCCTGCCCAGCTGAGTCTTTTGGAGCCTGAAGCGTTGTAACCTCATAAAAGCTAGAAAAAGTTTGAACTCATTCAAAGATTATTTCACACCACCTACAGTACTCTATGAAGTCAGACATGCTGTAACATATGATTAACGATGCGTTTGGTGGTGAGTCACCAGGCAGTCTAGCAAGCACTGCTCACCTTCTAACCAGTCTGTGCGTGGGATTCCTTACCCGGCAACACACCCCAACTGAGCGTTTTAATAATTCACTGCGTTCTGAGCTTGGAAGAGCAATTTTTGTTGCTTAATGTAAAAAAAAAAAAAAAAAGAAATTACTTGGAGGCTTTTCCACCCATTAGGGAACAAATCTCCGCCATGAAGAATAAGGTGGGGGATACCCAAAAAACCCTCTTATTTCTTTGTATGGTTGGAGTATCCAAGAAAAAGACTAGGAAAAAATCCTTGTTTAAGAGATGGGGGATTCCGTCTTCATTTTACGATAAACAGTCACTTGATAAGATATGTGAATGTTTCTTGGACTGAAATGTAGCATTACCCTTTCCCAGCAGAGTGTCCCAAGTGCAAAGTAAGAGTTGTGGTTATTCTTATTTATTATCTGGAACGTTTAAGGATTGTAGGAAAAAAGCAGCTTTTTTCAGGGAATGAGCGAAAATGAGCCTGTCCGGTTTGTGAGATAGTGGTGGGAGACACGGTTTTGATTCCTGCTGCATAGAAAGAAATTGCACTTGCGTCACAATGTAATCTGATATCCTTTCTCCGATAGAAATCATAGTAAGAAGCCTAGGGAAGAGAAAGAGTGGGACAAACTTGCGTAATACTTTACCAATACTTCACTGATTACTTCTCTGGCCTCCAATTATTTTCAAATCAGGGTATTTCCTGACATGAGTGAACGTGGTTTGTTACTCTTTAGTAANCTCCAGAGGGCCCTGCCAGTCCCTGCCATGCTGGGATTCTGTGTAAGCTTCAATGGATCATTCTTCTAAGTGCTTGTCTGGTCTCTCCTTGTACCTGTGTAAACCTTTTGCTTCCACAACTCCAGCAGCAACAAACTCCACCGACATCCTGCATGCTGTGAGAAGAATTACGCTTGACAGCTTCGTTTGGTGCTTCCCAGTTCTTGTGGTGGAAACGACCATGCCAATCACTTCCTAACCCCCTGCTCCAAGTACCTCACAAACTTGTGAACCTTTATTAGATGGCCCTTGGACATCTCCTTCCCAAGGTGAAGGCTCTCGACCTCTGCAGGTATAAAACCAGTCGCCATGAATTGTCCTTGTCGCCATCCTCTGTGTCTGTCCCACTTCTTAGATACATTTTTGAGAGGAGGAGACCGGGATTGCATGCACTGTGCAAAGTGCTGGTGAACCAGGAGTTTATTCAGTGATCTAATGAGGTTCTGTTCTCTGTCTGCTTGCTGTTTCTTCCGTGGTAATCCCTAATGTTTTATTAACTGAGCACTGAGACGATGGTTTTGTGGAATGGTCTGTATGATAGTCCAAAGGTCTCACTCCTGAGTAATAATAAGCAGTTCAGAAACTGTCATTTCATATGTGAATTTAAGGCTTGTTTTCCATGCATGCATCACTTTAAATTTAATCTGCACTCACTTTCAGCTGCCATGTTATTGCCCAATCCCTCAGCCCTTTAAAGGCCACTAGCAATTCCCCACCAACTGCTCTTTTCCCCAGTACTCTTTTAGTTGCGTATCCTCGGCAAACTTTCTTACCTCACTGCTGCTCCAGATCATTTGTAGATAGATCGAACAGCACATGTCCCAGCNGAGCCCTGGCCCAGGCTGCCCAGAGAGGCTGCGGGGTCTCCTTCTCTGCAGAGATTCAACCCCGCCTGGACGCGTCCCTGTGCCCCCTGCACTGGGTGCACCTGCCTTGGCAGGGGGGTTGGACTGGGGGATCTCCAGAGGGCCCTGCCAGTCCCTGCCATGCTGGGATTCTGTGTAAGCTTCAATGGATCATTCTTCTAAGTGCTTGTCTGGTCTCTCCTTGTACCTGTGTAAACCTTTTGCTTCCACAACTCCAGCAGCAACAAACTCCACCGACATCCTGCATGCTGTGAGAAGAATTACGCTTGACAGCTTCGTTTGGTGCTTCCCAGTTCTTGTGGTGGAAATGACCATGCCAATCACTTCCTAACCCCCTGCTCCAAGTACCTCACAAACTTGTGAACCTTTATTAGATGGCCCTTGGACATCTCCTTCCCAAGGTGAAGGCTCTCGACCTCTGCAGGTATAAAACCAGTCGCCATGAATTGTCCTTGTCGCCATCCTCTGTGTCTGTCCCACTTCTTAGATACATTTTTGAGAGGAGGAGACCGGGATTGCATGCACTGTGCAAAGTGCTGGTGAACCAGGAGTTTATTCAGTGATCTAATGAGGTTCTGTTCTCTGTCTGCTTGCTGTTTCTTCCGTGGTAATCCCTAATGTTTTATTAACTGAGCACTGAGACGATGGTTTTGTGGAATGGTCTGTATGATAGTCCAAAGGTCTCACTCCTGAGTAATAATAAGCAGTTCAGAAACTGTCATTTCATATGTGAATTTAAGGCTTGTTTTCCATGCATGCATCACTTTAAATTTAAATCTGCACTCACTTTCAGCTGCCATGTTATTGCCCAATCCCTCAGCCCTTTAAAGGCCACTAGCAATTCCCCACCAACTGCTCTTTTCCCCAGTACTCTTTTAGTTGCGTATCCTCGGCAAACTTTCTTACCTCACTGCTGCTCCAGATCATTTGTAGATAGATCGAACAGCACATGTCCCAGCCTCATCGGTGTGATGCCTCTGTTGCGAGAACTGACCTCTTACACCTACTTTCTGATGCCTATCTTGACCTGCCCCAGCTCATCCAGTACTAGCGCTGCTCGGATCAAAGCCAGATGTTGCAACCCCCGTTCAGGGAGCGCAACTCATACCTGCTCCTTGTCTAGACTCCACCATTTCTGGCTGCACATGGTGATAATGTGGAGCGTGAGGCAAGCAATGCCTCAGCCAGCCAGCTGGGGAGTGCGTCTTATTCCCCCATTTGTTATAAATGCATGTAAATGTGCAGGTGTTCAGTGCACCGAGGTGCCAGTGGGACTGTCTACGCTATGCAATAGGAAAAAACCCAATAATCATGCATACAAGTGCAAGCTTTGAATTAGCAAAGCGCAGTATTTTGAAATAGGGTGTTTTACCAGAAAAGAGCACGCGAGAATAAATGATACTTGAAATTAGCGGCGTATTATGGGCAAAGCATGCAAAACCGCCCACGTCTTATTGAAGCGTAACTGATATGCCTCTTCTGGCAGGTAGCCGAGTTCCTCGGAAGAGCGCTGTGTTGGCTCGGGCAGCAGGACAGGCTGGCGCAGGCAGGCTGCTCCTGCTGCTTGGGAATTAGCGTCTTGCCACAACCGTCCCCTTCGTGCCCCGCCAGTGGGATCTGCTGTGCTTGAGCTGGGGCTGTGGCAGGGGCGGTTGGTTTGAGCTGCTTTGTATTGCAGGCGGACAGATAGCTTTGTTGCTGCAGGGCCCCTGATTGACAGCCAGCTTTATCCATTCACGCAGAGCACCACTTACACCGGGAGCTCTGCCAAAGGAGGATTTTCCCTGTGGAAGAAGCCCAAGCGTTTTTATTCAATGCCCTGCATGGACTTAAAGTGTTTTTTCTGCAAGGTTGAGTGTCAAGTCTCGCCAGCAACCCTCCTTGTGCTGGGTCGGTGACACATATAGGAGCAAACGTCCCTTAAAGGAAGTTAAGCCACAGGTAGCTCCAATGACTTTGGGGACGCCTGTGAACTCCCAGCCCTGTCCCACAGCCGGTGTCCCCAGCGCACAGCAGTTCTGACGTGCCTCTGCTGTTGCGCTCCTGGCTCTCCACCCTGCTAATGCACCAGTGCCAACCTTTAGACATCCTTCCCTCACCCAATTCTGACAGAAATGGGTGATGCAGGATGCCCATCCACACTTCATCTTTTTTCCTTTCCCACCACCCAAATTTTCCACATGTGGCTGCCACTAGAAATAAGCAGTTGAATGAGCACTTGTCCGCGGGTGACTCATTCTCACCTTGTGAGGGGCTCTGTGGAGGGTATGGGTGCAAAGTCTCACCACCTCCTTGGACAGCCTGCAATGATGTCAAGTTCCCCAGAGTGAAAAAGAGCCTCCTGCTCTCCCTGAAGCAGCAGCAGCCAACTTCTGCAGCTCCTCATCTAACACACACGTGGCAAAAAATGACATCCTGGTCATGGTTCCCAGTTGCGTCAGGGCAGTGAACTCTCTCCTTTTCCTGCTGGTGCATGGGTGGAGGTGGGTATCCGCTCGGGTTTTGTGTTCTGTCTCTAGAGAAATCCCAGTCTCCTAGTGAAATAACGGGAAAATTGCAACTAAAGGAGTCCCACTGAGGGGCTACAGTGAAATAACGTGTGATTTATCCCAGGCGATTTGTCCTACCTCTGATGAAGTACCTTCTACCTGACCAAGAGGAAGCAAGTAAGAAAAGGACGTTTTTCTCCAGCACGTGTCCCTCGGAGGCTGTGTTTGTTCCCTCTTGGGATTTAACACTCCTTCAGCTGGCATGAACCCGTGCTCCTCACTTCTCATGCCATTTTCACATGGGCATTTACTCGGACAGGAAAGCCAGGGGCAAAAACTCTAGCCACGCTTAGTCATGCCTTTGTGTGATGTTATTTTTTGCTGTGAGGACAGGGAGTAGGAACTGTGGAAAGGAAGGTTTGGGGGGTTTTTTTGTTTGTTTTCCTCTCAAAGGCACGGATAGTTTGATGGGTGGAACTGGCCACCCTTGGCCGTAAGGGCTGCCCTGAAGCCTGTTGAGCATTGGGCTGTCTGGGTTTATTTGTGGTGTGCCATTTCTTGCCCTGGGCTGTGGAAGCCAAACTATGTCTGCACATTTGCATGAACGTCCTAGGAAACGTGTGAGATTTTTTGAGGCTCAACATATCTAATTTTGATTGAGGCTTTTGTGGTTTTGTTTCTTTAAGAAGCTTTGGTGAAATTTTGTGCTTGCTTTTTTTACCTTTTGGAAGAATCTCATCAACATAGACCAGACCACGATGGGTCAAAGATGAAGTAGGTTCAGCAAGCATTGTCAAGGCAGTAAAGCAAAGTTCCTTGAACGAAGCCATTGCTAATTTACAATAATTTGTGCACCAAGTTTGCATATCATGAAATTATCAGGAATACAGTGACCACTGCTCACTTTCTTACAGACCCAAAGCTGTTTACTGGAGAGCGTGGTTTGGTGTCGTGGTTTCACCTGATTTTATTTTTTTTTTTTCACCTCAGTTTTTCGGTTTTCTTCTCTTTGTAACCCACCAGCTGTTTTTCACACATAGCTGCCCCTCTAAGGTTTTGAGTGGATAGTGTGGCCGGACTGCAATCAAAGAAATATTTTGAGAGTCCTTTCAGAGCTCTTTAAGGAATCTGGGCTGGCTATGAATGCTGGCTTTATGCAGCACTGTTTTGAAGTAGGAGTGAGTCACTAAAAAACAATTTGTGCTCTCTCCATGTTCAACTTTGACTTTATTAAGAAAAAGAGAAAGAAAACAAACGCAATCCCATTCACTGCTGAAATACACATTGATCCTTTAATCCTCAGGGAATCATTGGGAACTGCTTCCTCCTTGAAAGAATCGCTGTATTGATGCAACAATTAATTGTGCAATTACACACGCGCGTTTTTCTCCCGGGCTTTGCAGAGCAGGGCTCTGTGGCTGGAATGCTAATCAGAAAGCGATGGATACCATCTCCATCTCATGGCATGCACAGCCTGAATGCAGCCTCCCAGCTGGCAGCTACCCCTGGGTTCCTTCATGTGTCTGTCCCAGCCTTTTCAGGCAGGAAAGCAAAGATGGGAATCACGGCCCAGCAAGGTCAGAGCAAGGACTGGAATTTGCGCTGGAGCACAAAAATGTATCTCGTATTGGTTTGTTGCAGCCTTCCTTGGTGGAAGCGGGAGGCTCCGGCCCCCATCCCTCCTCGGCACTGCCTGGGGGCTGTGGCTGGCAGGTACCAGTGGGGACTCTATTCAAACACCCTTGTCTGTGAGCTGAAAATATTACCTGCCTGCAGATGCCTGGTCAGTGGCCTCTCTCCTGCTGTTGCGTGCCTGATCTCTGCATGGTGCATGCGCGTTTGTGGGATTGAATTTTTCATGGAAGTTTTGCTGAAAGCGTTGCTTCAGAGCTACTGGGAAATGCTCTGCACATGTGTTTATACATATATATGTAAGTATGTACACTCACACATACTTGTTTGGCCAGGCCCCGCTTGCCAAGAGCTGCATTTGCTGTAAACTTCACCAGATTTTTCTGACACTTCACCTCTGAGTTCAGGGACGTGCAATACTTAGGGCAGTGCTGCAGAAAACCGCTTCCAGGAGTTGGGGAGCCTCTGGGAGTCCTTGCTGTCACCTGTGTTACTGTGTCACTTCTTGATTCACAAACTGAACCCTGATTGCGCTCATTTGCCTCATGCTAATTGACCCTGATGGGAGCGGGCTGCGAAGTAACGTAGAGCATGTCCTCATTTGGCCTCACCCATTGGGATTTACAATTACCTGCAAGTAAATACAGAGGCTTATTAAGCATTAGATGGGGAGAAATGCAACCCTCCTCCAGCTGGCTTTGAATGCTAGTGTTTTCTTTGGGTTTAATCTGTTTACCGTGGTATTACAATTAACGGTTTCATCATCAATTCTGCTTTCCCACCAGCGTTAGGGATGGAGTTTCCAGGTGGGCAATCCTAGCTGTCAGCCACGTGTCCCTATCCATGGCCACAGGCAACCAAGTGAGCCTTGTACCTGGCCACACCATCAGTCCCCTGGCAAGTGTGCTCTGGGCTCGCCATCCTGCTTTTTGAAACCTTTTAAAACTCTCGTAATGGATGCTTTTACTGCATCCACCACACTCGCTTAATGGCCTCAGGCAAATGAAAAGAGGCGACTTTTGTGATGTTGTTAAGCAGCGTTTGGTTAATGTTATGGGCTGCTGGCCTCCAGGTCCCTCTGCTCATGTTTTCGTCTTTCTCTGAAAGCTTTAAGTCAGGGCAAGCTGAGGCTGCTCCTGTTGGCAAAAACTAGTCATCCTCCGCGTTTGGCCGTTTGCTCTCTGCAGACGATTGCTCTGTACCTTCCTGGCAGCAGGGCCTTGGGGCATGTCAGTACCGTGCAGGACAAGGCGGTGCATTTTGTTCCTCGCTTTCACGGCAAGGCTGAGAACACGCGAAGAAGAGCGGGCAGCTGTGGTCTTAGCTGACAGCCTGCGAAGAGCTTTGTTAGCGGAAAAGCCCAGGGAGGAGCAAGGGAGGCTGCTGGCAAGGGACTCTCTCTCCAGATGGAGGAATTACAAGTAACATGCTGAAGTATGCTGATAAAGTTACCGGAGATATTTTGACCATAAAGCCCAGGACAGTAAAGGCTCTTAACCTCTATTAATCAGTGCGAAGCTGGAAGACGCCGCACAATGATCTCAGCTGCCGAAGCTGCTGCGCCCTTTTGCTCCCTTTAATTTAGTTGTATTAGTCCTGCCCGCGTCCTTTGTTCTTCTGCCCCGCTCAGGAAATCTGCTGCTGGTTTTGGCAGGGCTCGCTTTGGCTACACATGGCTGGTTTGCAGACAGCCAGGAGGGACGAGAGGGAGGGCAGGAAGGGGAAGAGGATGGGAAAAGGTCCTGCGGGAGCAACCTGCTTAATGTGCCTCGTTTATCTTAATAGCGCCACCAAGTCCCTTCCTGGCAAAACTTCCTCCTGATAAGCCAAACAGGCAAAATTGAATGCAGAAGGACTCCTCCTGCTGATAGCAGAGATGAGATTTCATGCTTAAACCTTACCAAAAAAAAAAAAAAAAAA
>VZSC01016180.1:188385-210913 GCA_013398225.1 Steatornis caripensis | reverse complement strand
GTCAAACCTAAAAGTGCAGTTTATCTTGATTACGGTTTCAAGGACTGAATTTTGTGTACGTCAAAACACGTGCACATCACGCATCTGAACAAACTGAGGCGCTTCCCTTCCAAACAGGGATCCTAAAAGAGTATTTAAGCCACTTTAGCTTTTATACTTTGCGTCTTTTTCCAATTCATCTGCATCTGGAGAAGCCCTTGAAGTTTAAATAACGTGTACCAGAGTTTACAAATTAAATTAGAATTTGTAAGCTGTAAATTCAGTTTACAAATGGAAGTAGATTTGGCTGTGGAGAGTGGCTGAGTCGGAAGGGGATGGTGTTTCTGGGCTTGGCCAGGTTTGTCTGTTACTCCTTGCTAAGGCTCTGGGGGAATAGGTCTGACTGGATCTGTAAAATAGGATGCAGGGAAGTAAAGGACTTCTGATTTTTTTTTTTTCCTTTTTATCTTTTTGCGTGCAGTTGGCATTGGCTGAGATCAATAATGCCGGTTGGTGCTGCCTCTACCGCTGGAGGCAGGATACAGTCTCGATGGACTGCTGGCTTGCCCTGATACTGCAATTTTTTCGTTCTTAGGAAACTAAATTTTAAAACTGTACTTTTAACAGTGTTTATAAAATGACAGCATTTCACACAACGAGGCAGTCAAGTGATGTTTTAAGAGGGTTTTCTTTGCTGATTCTGGCTCATTTCTCAGCTTAAAGTAGCATTAATTTCTCTGTTTAAAAATGCCAGAGACCACATCCATATGCAATCTGCACAGTAATTTCCTGTGAGCTCTCCTTTTTCCAAAGGCCGGGCAAGATGCACTTTGTTTTAGTCATCCCTGCTGAAATGCAAATTCCTCTCTGTTGCGAGAAGGTGTTTTTCTTTTCCTGTGCACAGCAAAAGCGTGCACCCAACCAAAATAAACACCTCCTGCCCAAAAGTGCAAGGGAACTTCTAGGCAAAGAGATTGGAGGCGGTGAAGCTGAGATTTAAGGCAGGACATGGGCTGACAGTCTGTCACTGAGATGGCCGGGAGTATTTCAGTGGGGGCAGGAATGGGTTCACCTGAGGCGCTCCTGCTACAAGCGCAGAGCTTGCACTACAGCGAGGAGTGATTAAAATCCTAGGGGCTTCTCTTTGCAGGGCTCTCTTCAGGTGACTGTCCCTACGGTGGCACCTGAAAGGGGATTTGTCTGCCACCTGCTTCTCTGCAGCTCACAGCTGGAGGCTGAGCTTCTCATGAGCTCGCTTACCTTTCATCTCCTGGCTGCAACTGTATAATTAATTAGATCTCCCAAATTACAGACCTTTCTCTATTTGCTTTGTAAACAAGCTTGTGATATACGCAGAAGAAGGTCTTCTGTTCCTGATGGATCTTATTGTTGTCTAAAATTAGCTCGTTTGAGACTGAAAGGGCCTCCCTGGGAGGACTGCAGGGCTGGGAAACTCCTCTTTGTGTTGCATAAAAGCAGAGACACAGGCTGTGTGGTAGCTGCCAGGGGATGGACGGGCAGCAGACGGCTCCAGCACCGCCAAATCGCATCCTTAACTGACCTGGGAGAAGCGAGCCTCATTGCGCTGCGGTCGATCAGAGACAGAAAATAAAACACCAGGATAAAAATGTGAAACATACCTTTTACTGACCAGAAATCACCAGGGCCTTGAAAATACTGATAAATAGCTGCTCGTGTGAATCTTTGGCTGCCTAATCCCTTTGGAAAACCTTGCTTCAACGCGATTGCTTTAGCATTCGCATCCCATTTTTAAAGGGCCTTTCACACGCAGAGCAGGGTTTTGCAGTGGGCCCTGGGGCTCAGCATCACGTCCCATTTGCAATCCAGCGTGGGAGGGCTGAGATGGGCTCCCAGGGGCCGCGCTTGCCTTTCCACACCGGCTCTCGGTAGGGATTGCCATACTGGCTCTCCCAAAGCTACGGGCTGCTTTTAGAAATGTCACACCTTTTTCCTGAAAATGCAGTTTGTGCTCCCGTGTCCCCTTGGTGCTTTTCCTCGTCTTTATCGCGTCTCAAAAACAATTTACCTGCCTTCGGCTGCATAACCCTAGTTACTCATCCCTCTGCTGCCAGGTTTTCTAAGGAGTTCATCCCTATTCAGGTGAGGTTTTTGAGGATGTTTTTGGCTATTTTCCATTTTTTTCCCCGTTGAAAGCCTGAGCCTCACAGCATGGATTGAAGCTTACCTGTGCAGATCCCGTGTGGGGTTTTGGTGTCCCCAGAGGAGCCTGGGGGCCCGCCACCCCAGCGAGTCCTCCCCAGGGTGGGTACGTTACTCACATAGCTGCATTCAGCTGGCCTGCAGCCTACGCAGGTGGGACGCGCTGAGGTCTTTATAGGAAAAGTTTGTTCCGATAAGCATGAAATCTTTTGAGCTCAGTCTGGGGCTTGCCTTGTGGCTTTCACCAAGAAATGTGTTGCCAGTGGGAGATACCCCCTTAGTCACTGAAAGAGGAGGAAGTAGGGGGGTCTCCCTTGTCCGAGCAGCTGTAAGAGGCCAAGCAGGCAAGGGAGGTGACACCTGTCAAAGAAGAGACCTTTGCATCTCCAGAGAGCCGTGCGATGTGTAATGCTAATTAAAGAACACAGCTTATCCCCCTGCTCTAAAAGAAATCAACCCTTTCGGAGGAGAAGGATCCGAATCTGCCTTAACTTGGTGAGGGACTTCAAAGGGGAGAGGAGCTGTAGAAGCTGGCGCGTGGTACCAGGAAGAAGCGTCAGGTATGTAGGAAGGTTGAGCCCCTCCTAGGTGGTACCTGCAGCAGGGTAGCAGGATGAAGGGCGAGCGCCCACTTCGATCTAATCTTCCTTCAAGTGAAACGAAGTGCGGTTTTTTTCTTTCGTTTCTTCACGTGTGCCTTTTATTAATGAGCGCAACTCTGTTGCTTGGTTTGGATGTTGTGGGTAAATACTGTTATTTGCATGTTACCTTAAGTCAGCTTGAGCGAAGAGTGATTTCAAAGTAACTGGATAACGACGGGGTGCTCTCCGCAGATGGGTGTGGCAAAGCCATAAATCTTCACGAGCCCCGGCTCCCCAACACCTTCTCCAAATAGCTGGAGAACAGCAGAGCAGGGCACCCTTCCTGCCCCCATGCTTCTCCCCTAAAGCCGTGGGGCCGGCTGGAGCGCAGCTATCCCCGCTGAGGGCGGAAGAGTTGTCTCTGGTGGGGTTCAGGAAGGCTTTGTGCCACTCCCAGTGAGGGAGGGTGGTTGTCCCTCAAAGCAAAGGATTGAGGTGCTTGGAGGGAGGTTCTCGTTGCTGCAGGGGCTCCACTGGTAGCAGCACCATCGAGCTGCTGGATGCCGTGGAGTTACGCTGGTTTGTTGGGGTGCAAGTCCTCCAAGGTGTTTTAGTCAGCAATTTGGGATGGCTTTCCTCATGCTTCTGGGAAATGCCAGCAAAACCTTCCCATGCCACAGGGTTAGTGACTCACTTTGCCGGGCCACAAGCTCCTTTCTCAGTCCTCACATGTTGCCTCCCAGGCTCTGTTTTCTTCAGGAAATAGAGGACCGCAGCTCCCTATTTACCCAGTCTTTGTACCTCGGAGGAGCAGGACCCCTAAAGGTCATCTGCTCTTCTCCTCTCCCGGCAGGATCAGTGCTTTCCAACAGGCACGTTGTGGGGATGTTCGTGCGCAGAGCGCCCCAGGTTCCTACTGCCTTGGTCCATCTGAGGTGCCCGAGACATTAGGGGAAGCAGGAGCCTCCTACCCCATACAAGCTCTTTGAGAGCAATGTTTTGTCATAATATTTTTAATTGGGTGGCCCTTCGTGTACCACGGGAGCGTGTGTACGCGTGTCCGTATTTGTGTATGTTTGGCACTGGGGGAAATGCACACTGTTATATTTTCATGTGAGACTGAGTGGGCATTTTCCTTTATGCTTTCCAGAAATTGCCTTAATCGAAAAGCAGACCTAGCCTGTGCTGTTTCTGTCCGTACTTTCCCAACTGCTTGTGTCAACACCATTATTGGTACAGGAGGACGGGAGATTTCGTGTGCCGCCAGCATCGCTGCTGGGGTGTGCAGTGAATGTGCTGTATTTAGGCTATTGTCACCAGGTTGTTTTCCCCATGGTGAAAATCTAAAGTCGGGCAAAAGGGACAAGGAATCCAATCAGATTATTTTTATGGTTACAGTCTTGCCTGAACAAATGTTTTCTCACTGCCTTAATGGTTAGTCTGGCTTCGGTGATACAAATATTTACTAGTTTATAATAAACAGCTGAATCTACAGCCTACGTAGTTGCATTATTTTAAAGATGAAAGTAAGGAGGATAGAAAGTCAACATTTAAAGATTAAATTGCTACACCAGCTTTGAATCGGATTCTGCTTGTGTTTATATCAAGTCCTGGTAACCTCAGGGAGAGCTACTGACTCATACTGCGGGCGATTGGGAGCGGGGTCTGGGCATCTATATGCCGTGCAAGTATATTGATGTATGCTTTTCCCTAACGTTCCCTCTAGGTTTGTTCCTGATTATGTTTTCCATCATCTCTATGGATTTCTTTGGCTTGGAAGCAGTGGAGTCTGGATACCTGATGTCATATTTTGGCGTCCTTCAAATGGTAAGTAAAGTGGAAGTTCCCCTCTTGCCACATCGTTATCTAATTTGCTACCTTTTTGACACATGGTCTTCCAAATCCAGCCATAATATCGACAGACAAATCCCAGCTCTGTCATGTGTCACTTGGCTTCAAAAAATAGAAGCGACTCCAAATTTGTTCTGTTCCTTGGAATGGGAAGAACTCCGAGCAAGGACTGTCCTGAAAGCTGTCTTCCCCTTGTCCCTCCTTGCAGATCTTTAAGCTGCTAAAAGGAGCTAAAATTTATTTGGACTGATATGTTGCCCTGGTTTTTGTAACAAAACTTACGTTGAAGCTAAAGTGCCTTGACTAAAGTTTTCAGGGGTGCAGGTTAGCTGATTTACGCTTACTTAGTAGCACCCTCTAAATGTGTGTAAGTTGACAGTTTTACTGGCATTTTCACAGATGCCTTCAGTGTCGAGGAAGGACAATATCGTTTCTGCTGTGTGGAAACAAGCACAGCAAGCTTGTACTTTAGAAAAAATAAAAATTAAAGATGGTACGTGAGTAGGAGACTTGCAAAATGGATAAAGGGGAGAAATCAGCTGAATTAGGCAGTAGCAGGGCTAAAAAAATACGATGCTGCATTACAGCAGAATTTTCCTTTTGGAGAAAGAGGATAGTAATTGTGCAGAAAGAGCAACAGATGGTTATAAGCAAGCCTCAAGGTAGGAATGCAAGTTAAGCAATATCCTGAAGGAGGGTGGTCTTGTTATTAAATCCGCCTTCATTTCCTGGGCATTGCCTCAGAGTTCCTGTGTGATCTGGAGGAGCTTCTCTTCTGAGAAATGGCAGCTTTAGTACCTTCCCTTGTCGTTTGGATTTGGCACAGTATTACCAGTCACCTGGGCTCGGCCCAGGTCTCACCAAGTCTGGGCACCTTGGTAGGGCAGCTAGCGAGCATGGCCGTACATCGGCAAGCGGAGTCTGCAGAGTAAACGGGCTGGAGCTGGGGAGCTGGTGCTGCGTCCGTTCTGGGAGGGTGGCTTTGGACTAGCTGTCACTCGGTCCAGGAGCTCAACATCCACTGCCAGCTGGATGCACCCTGCCATCCAGTCTCGTCAGAAAGAAAACCAGTTTGCTGCTCCACAGCATGGAAACAGCGTGACAAGTAGAATGATCAGCAGCTGCTTTCCAAAGCACGCTTCTGATCCAAACTCTGCTGCTAACTGAGGCTATCCCTACGTTAGTCTTTGCATGCTGCCTCCTAGACCAGGATCTGCAGGAATCACTCAGGTTTTAGAGGGGCTGAGCCACCTTCTGATGTCTTCTTCCCCCTTTGAATATATAGGGACCCCCTAACAACTGTGCTTTTGGCTTAGAAGTATCAGTTAAATCCCTGTTATATACATCTACACTGAAATCAAATTTGGGGCTGCAGCGTGGCTGTGGTGTGCTTGTTTCGAGCCAGGTAACGCGGGCAGCAATGGTACTTGTCAGCTGGGGCCCGAGTGGCTTCGTGTTGCTAGACGGAGCTTGGACACTGCTATTTGGTCCAACTATCTGTCTTTAGGACACTGCTGTGATGTCTGGGATGTCTGTCTGTCTTCACTGCTGTTGTTTTCCAGGTTAGTTTGGTCGAAACTACTGTAGATAAGGTTACCTGCGCTGCCGTGCTGGTGCAGCCTACACAGAGATACAGCCCTGGAAGATGGGGAATTTTAGCATTCCCTCTGCTTCCTAACGAATAATCAGATGTCAGTGCTGACCAGCGACCTGACCCTTCCCGTAGTCAAAGGGTTTCATCCCGCAGAGGCCGCTCGTACCTGTTACTGCACTGTAACCCAGCAGTGGCCTACAGGCTCAGGTGCAGCATCTGCTTTGCTGGGGAGCCTTTGCCTCGGGACATTTGGCATAGAAACTAGCTTTTGTCAGCCAGGCAGTTTCCTTTCATCTATCTGTGCAGTTTCTGTTCATGCTGCTGCGCATATTCTACAGCGCGTGACTCTGGACGTCAGAAATACAGGAGTGAAGTGGTCATAGGGTACAAACTTCTCTTCTTCATGATGTTGCATTGGGGTTTACTGTCAGAACACCAAAAAGGAAAGGGGAAAAAAAGCTTTTTTTTTTTTTTTTTTTAAAGCCCAAGACACCTGATTCCTGGTGGCAGCAAAGCCGTCTTGCCTGAGAGCTTGCAAAGCACTGCTTTCTGCTTTGTCACTTGTTCTTTCCACTTTATCACTGGCAGTTCCAAGCTCTGCTCTGGTTTATGCAGAACCAGATCCTCAACTGGTCCACACGATACTCTTACCATCTGGCTTATAAATTCTTGTAAAACATCAGAATTCGTGTCTTTACTTTCAGGTCCGGTCTCTGACTAGAACCACCCAAAGATATCTCTTGCAGATAATGACTGGGTTAGCATTTTACAGCTGCTTTCTGTTAGGTTTCCCCCGGTGGGAGACACAGGCAGGGAATGCAACGTCTGCTGGCTCTGTCCTGCCAAACCCCAGAGCTGCTTGTGTGCCTTCATCTTGCCTAAGCTGGCATTTCAAATGCATTTGTTTCGGCTGTACAGTGAATTGATACTGCTGGAGATATAAATGCAGATTAAGGTGCAAGCAAATTCCACCAGGCTGGATGGGTGAACGGTGATTAATATCTGCTGACTTGCTTCCCCACTTCACTGAGTAAATTATAGCTTTATTCATAAGCAATATAATGTCCTTTTCAATGAATTTCATCAAGCAGATCCTCAGGTTTGATTTCTCATAAAACATTTTGAGGATTTTCCCATTCTACTGGACTTACTCTGAGCCCTCCTGTTAGAGGAGACACATTCCCCCCATTTGCATCTCTCCCTGGGCCTAAAAAATGGGTCGTATTTAAGGACCTTTATAGGTGGGAGTGGATGTCGCAGAAATGAAAGGGAAAATAAGAATTGAACCATGTCCTGTTTACTTTAAACCTCCCTGTAGACACTGAACACAGTGCCTGGGCAGTTACCCAGCACGGCCGACTGGTACACCCAGCGACGTGTCCCAGGGTCTCGCCTGCTCCCAGCACACATTGCGTGCGCTAAGCGGCTTCAGGGATGCACAGGGAACAGCACAGCGAGCAAGGCTTAGCTGAGCCCTTTACTCAGCTCTTCCCTGAAAGCCGGACGCCGACAAAAGCATTGCCTGGTCTGCCAATTCCTGACAATTTTTATTAATGTTATTTCTTTGTGTTATTGTACTTTCTATTTTTTAAATGAAATCTTCTAAAAATGAACACCTTTCTTTTGCACAGAAGATGATGGTGCAGCCCCCTTTCCCAGTCCGATCCGCAATCCCAGGATGCCTCAAGTAGCGATGATCTCTTCCCACTTTCCTCTCCCACCCCAAAGGTGTTACGCTCCCATTGCTTAACTTAATTTTTCAGCTTCTCATCATAATTTAACCTACTACGGTGAGAAGTGGCCAATGCACTGTAAACATCTCTGTTGCTCACCATTCATCTGGTTCAAGCCAGCTGCAGAGCGCCTAGAGAGGAGATTTTGGATGACTTTGGGTCAGTCCACCTAATTTCAAGTAGGCAACTGAAGTACTTTGTCGTTGGTATCTCAAACAGGTCTTTTTGTGGGGAGATCAGCACAGAAACACTGACGCCGCGGGAGGCAAGGTGTCTGCCACCTTTGCAGATGGAGGGTGTTGGTTAGCTGCCCCACTAATTCAGGCAGCCCTCCTGTGGGATGCCATCCGGAGCTCCTCAGCCTCATTTCATCGTGCTTGGTCTCGTCTTGTCACATTAGGACCCTGCAGGATCCCAGCATTTAGCGGGTGCCCCGTGCACATCCTGAGAGGATCCCTACGGGCTTGGAAGGTGGATTCAGGGCTGGGGTTTGGAGCCCAGGGGCCTTGTGGTCTTTGGCTGGCCAGTCCCCAGAGCACCTCTCTTGGTTGCTCTCTTGCTGAACATCAGCTCTGTCCACGTGGGGGTGGTTCGTGGTACTTGCCAGCAGTGAAGTGGCTCAGCTGGAGCTGGTGGTGGGTTTTGTTCTTGCAACGCTATGTGTGTAGCGCCAACGACCACTGCTCATGGCGTGGCGCTTCCTCGGCACCCTCTTCCCTTTGCAGAGTTGGCTGCCCGCAGCATGGTCACCTTTCACTCCAGTGCTGGCGGTACATCGCCTTGCTGCTACTTGTGCCCCTGCATGGAGGGATGTAGGTTGCCTTGCTGCTGCTCCCAGCCTGTCTTGTGGAGACCTTAGAGGCCCGAAGTAATACATCTGCTCATGTATTGTTGCAGAAGTTCCCGTTGGAGTACCTGTCCGCAGGGAACAGGGGCCTCCCAGCTCGCTGGGTGGAGCAGTGGCCCAGGAGCTGATGCCAATTTACCGTTTGTGGTCGGGCAAAGAGCATCACCTAATAATAGCACACTGGAAAGTGTGGGGCAGGCTGGAGCGCAGTACGGGTGGGAGGGTGAGAAGGGGGCTCGCTTCTGGGTCGGCACGGAGCCGAGCGGAGTCAGAGAAGGGTGTGCGGGGAAAGCAGTGTCGTAGCGTTGGGACAAAGAGCGGTCTGATGAGGAAGCAAAGTTGTTGCTTAGAAAATTGGATGTAACTGAGGCTGGAGCTGGCTGATGGGGAAGCGAAAATAGCAAGTAGGCGGTAATTCAAGCAATTCAGTGCTCTGCAGTGATACCTGAAGCACCCTGATAGTGTGGGGCTGTCTGATGAGCTGGGGCTGTGCCAGTGTAAGTCGAGGAGGAGGAGTCGAGTGGGAGATAACGAAATGAGGAGGGGAAGGCAGACAGCGGGAGGGGGACCTCTGCACTGGGCACCTTCCATTGCAGAGGTTCCCGTGCTCATTATATGTTTGAAGCATCTTTATCTGATCAATGGTAGGTCTCACCTGGAGGCAAGAGGTGTGGGAGCCCATCAGGGACGCAATCCCTCTGTCCTCCGGGGCTGGGCTTCCAGAGTCCTCTCATCTCAGAAGCCATGTGAATGAAATTTCCCTTAGAGTGAATGCCTGGGAGTGTGAGATGCCATTCAATCTCCCTCTAGAGAATAAGTAATTTCATAATAATTTAAAATAATTTAATTCTGGGCTGATGGGCAGAAGCGGGCCTAGACTCAGGCTTTTTTGGGTGGGAGTTGCAAGGAAGCGCAAAAGCGTGGAGCCCAGGCATAGTATCTGGCTTGGAAAATGCTGCCAGAGGATTAGGCAAGCAGAATACCTGGAGTCCCTGGTTGGTATCTAAAGTCACATCTGATGCTTAGATTTCAAACTGCGGGAGGGGTTGGGGGAAGCTTTCCTTTAAGAACTTTTTCTCAAAAAAAACAAAGCAAAATGCACCAAACAAAAATTCCGGGTGGGACATGGGGGTAGATATTTATTACCCTGAGGATCAAGAAATCATAAGACATCTGTTCTATTTACTGAGTTTTAATTCTTATTGTTATACAAACTCCACCTCTAGCCGTGCAGCTTCTGGAGGGACAAGTTGGTACGGAGTGATCCTGAAAAGATGAGAGAGATTCCTGGAGGAGAGATTTACATTGCATATCGTCTTATCACCAGTCTGTCCCTCTTGGTTTGTTTTATTCCGCTGCACAGCAAAAGAGATGATTAAAGAGCCGGGGATTTAATTACAGCCAGGTATGCCTAGGGGGAAAACCCACTCGGTGAAAGGACCTCGCAACAACAAACAGAAAGTTCTCCAGTTTCCTGGCTTTGAAGGACTTAAATCTGTGGCGGGGGGCAGGTTGGAGGGGGAAAGCAAGCTATTAGACTGGAGTTTGCAAAACACACGGTCCTCTTCCCCCCGTTCAGTAAAGTGCTGCCTTCAGCAGTTTGGGCCTCACCATCAGCTCTCCTTCCAGTCCCACCGCCCTCTCGCTCCTCTGCAAGACCTGAACTACTTCCCAAGCGCTTTCTGGCATCGCTGTGCCAGTAGAACGACTCCCTTTGCCCTTCCCCAAGGTTTTGTACCACCTTCGTCCCGTGCAGAAAAGCCCCGTGATTTTTGTTGCTCCCCGCGGTCTGCCCCAGACGGTGCCCACCCGCGCGTCCCACCCCAGCTGGTGCTGCGCTTGCCCTGGGAACTGCCAGCCAGGCACAATTTCAAAGGAGAGAGATATGGGTCCACTGCGTGGGAGGCCGCCTCTGATGTGAATCATGCTATCTGTGCTGGGGATGGGGCCCTGCATCTTCTCTGCTAGGCTGTACCAGCTTATCTGGCGTGCTCTGCCTGCCTCTCTGACCTTCTTGTGTCTTCTCATTTCCAGTCTGTTGGGTGAAAGGGAATTTATTTTGTTGCTGGGCTCTGTCAGGCTTTCGATTGGTGCCGATGGAAGATCCTGTGGAAAGAGTCTTGCGTCCGCCGAGTGCAGTTGAGCAGAGAGGACCGGCCGAGGTCAGCTACTTGCGCGTGCCAGTCCTGCTCAGCAGCAGCTCCACACAGCAAGGCTGTGGCTTCGCCATTCAGAAGTCCTCCAAAAATCCGCACCTTAAACCTTTAAACAGCAAAAATCTCCTTCCTGCAAGGGATTGCTGAAATTTGTCAGTGAAGTTAGCAGTAAAATGGGCGATTGGCTCTTCTGAACAAATGGGAGCTGCTGCCTTCCCGCAAATCAAATACAGTCATAGAGGGAGAGAGCACTTTCCTATGGGATCAGCTGAAGTAGTGGAACAAACCCCCAGTTTGGCAAATCCAGCATAACGACAAGGAGAGATTTGGCCATTTTTACGCATTTATTGGGAGTCTTATTTGCCTTTAAAGAAGGCAGGGGGCGGAGGGAAAAAGAAGATGAGTTAGTTTATCCTGTGACATGTGTACGCAGCCACGGGCAGTGCCTGTTATTTCACTTGCAAACAATTTCCTCTCTCTTTTGTTTATTGATGACAGAAGGCATTCCAGCCAGGTACACCGACTCTTCCCGACTTCAAAGGAGGTCAGGTTACAAAGGCAAGCACCATCCAGGCACGATGAAATGCAGGAGGGGAAGGCCCATCACAGTAGATCTCAAGAGGAGGTCATGTGTGAGGGAAAAGCCCAGAACATGCCAGCAGGAATAAAAATAAGGATAAATCCCACTGCTGCATTGTCAGTGCCATCAGGGCTTGTCCGTAGGAGCAACGATGGCCGAATCATCCAGGATGCCCCTAGTTCCCCACGGCAATGGCAAAACACGTCCAAAACCTCACATGGGAGAGAGCATGTGAACCACCTTTCGCTTCGTCCTTCCCAAATATGCCTGTGCCAGCTGCTGCCGCTGACATAAACACAGGGACTATGCGCCAGGGAAAATTGCAGCCTGGAAGTAATGAGGTTTCGGGTCTCAGTTCAGGCTGGAAGCGAAGCTGGAGCTCCCGGTGACTGGCAACATTATCCAGTGCATAAATCAAGGCTCTGATGCTTGATAGTGTCCAAAATCAAGATGATGAGCCTTGCCTGCCCAGGGCTCGTGGCTGGATCAGCAACAACCACGCTGGGGAGGGAGTCCAGCAGCCCAAATAACCAGTGGGGAGGCTGCAGTCTGCGTAACTCAAGAATGGCTGCTCAGCCCCAAAGGGAAAGCAGGTGACTTGGGCTGATGTTTGCCCTTGGAAACGGTCCCATGGCTGAGTTGGTTGGTTCAGCAGTGGTGTTTTACCTCGCACTCATATTGCTGCAATCCAAGCGACGGGGAAGCCCGTGCTGAATGCCAGCCTTGGCGCAAGTACCGTCCCCCTGCCCCGCTCGCTCTGGGGACAGCCCTGATGGCCTCTGGTCTGCCTGTCTCCAGGTCCTGCTTCTTCAGAGCCTGACTTTGCTGCAGTGGTGCTTGTTCCCCACACTTAGGGGCTCGCACGTAGTGACAGAGATATTTTTGAGTACACCACTCCCACGGCAATGAGATCAGGCTGCTTTGGGACGTTGCTGATGATATACCCCAATGACTCAAGGAAGGGCAGGAACTGGACTGTGCCTGCATGGTCTATCCCGATTAAACATGCCATTCAATTCCAGGCAAATTGAGAAACATTTCCTTTCCCCTGGTGGCTCAGTAGAGGCAAACTGGGTCTCGGCTGATGCCATCACTGAGTCAAGCCATGCCCCCATGCCGTGTGACTCAGCACAGCCCTGGCTGGGGTGAGCAGGCAGGAGGGACTGGAAAGTTGCAAAAAGTTAATGACGATTCTTCATTTTAGGCACGCTCAGCTTAATGAAGCGTTACTCAGTGGCTCCTCCACCCACCCTCTGAGCAGGAGCTGCTAGGGCTGGTATCAGCCTCCTCCCGTGTCCGCAGCAGGGCTTTTAGCTGGGATGACTCAGGTCACCCTATGTATCGTCCAAGCATCGCACCGTATCGGGTCCATCAGTGTCCCCGAGGCCACTTAGTGGGTGAGACGACCCAGGAGAGACATGCGGGGCCCATGCCACTGTCATGTGGCGGCTGGGCACACGTGAGCTGAGCTCTCAAGCCCTGCCTGAGGGTGGGGACTGGGTTAAAAAGGAGGCAGGAAAAGCGTTTACTGGGAACCAAAATGTCTGCTTGGCACGATGTGCCCTCGTGTCGAAAATGGCTTGTGCTCTGAAGCGATGTGAAGGCTCAAACTTTGATGTTTTCCATTAAGTGGTAGCTTGTTGGAAATATATTCAATTTGTAGGTGTTGTTCCTTATGTCAACTTTGTTTTGTTTTCACTCTATTGCTATTTACTTTTCGGTTTTTTATTTTAATAATTGAATTGTGTTTTCTGGACTGCTTGTCATAGATTTCCTTTCTTTTTAGTAACTTTCTTATTCATCGTGCACTCATGTCCTTTCAGTTGAGTTTGGGTTTTACCCTTAGGACTAACACAGCAAGGTTAAGCATGCCATAGCGTCGTTCCAGGTCTGAGCAGAGCACCAAGGTTTTCTCCGGGCTGGACTGCCAATGAAATGAAGCCATTGTGCCAAACCAAGCATTTTGAACTAGAGCTTTTCTTTCAAGTTGTAGAGGTTTTTTGCTTGGATCAAACAAACCTTTTAAAGGCAGGGAAAACTCAGTAGATTCCTATCTGTCCCTCCCCTGAAACACAGTCGCTCGGGGTTTGTTTTCAAAGTGATGTCTCCCAGCCTCTGTCCTCCTGTGTCCACTTGGGCCAGCAGCACTTGAAGAAACCAGGAAATGCCAAACAGAGAAATAAAAGAGAGAATCTTTGCTCTGCAAAGTGCTGGAAAAGCCAAGTGCTTCCTGGCTTCCTACTTTTTTTGGTTCTTCTTTCCCTCCCCCTCTCTCCCAGTTTTTATTTAAAATCTGTAAAACCAGTTCCCCATCCCTCACATCTGCGCATACTGCTGGGGCTGGGCATTAGTATCTCCGTCCTACTTGTTTGCTGTCTCAAAAAGAGGAACCACCAATTTGTATATTTATAGTTTAAAATAATGGCAAGGGAAGGTACAGGAAAGGAGGTGTTTTCCTCCTCTGCATATGAATGTATGTTTTTTTCTTTGGAAGGACTTGCCAGGAATAAAGACCGTGGTATTAATTGTATTTCACAAAAACGTCATGAGTTCGTTACAAAAATTCATTCGTATCTGCAAGTGTCTTTAGAAGGTTTCAATCACTGCTGGTGAGTAGGCAGTGGTGGTAAACTCAGGCATGCACCCTGAGTAAAGGCTCAGCTGGTGGGACGGATCTGTCCCGAGGACGCAAAATGCTTGAAATAATGGATCATGTCTTCCAGCTATTTACCACAATAGTGAGGTCCCTTTTTCTCCAAAAAAACCAAGGGAATAACCTATTCGCTGCCTTTCATTTGCTCGAAGCACTGTAGCAGTTCTCTTTTGAGCTTGTTTAAATTGGTATACGTCAGTCTTAACAGTGCTTGTCTGCTTCTTTCCCAGGTTGTCCAGGGTCTGGTTGTTGGAAAACTCACTAACCGCTGCACAGAGAGGACCCTGCTCAGGCTCAGCGTCTTCGTCTTCGCTGGCGTGGGCCTAGGCATGGTGAGGCTCGACGTCAAATCATTGGTGGTGCCTTTTAGTAATGCAGCGGCACGAGGTCCGTGAGACCTGGCTGCAAGTTCTGCCCCCTGAAATGCCACGACCGGCATTGCTGGGTGGTCTCGGGGGGTGGGGGGGAAATCAGCTCTCCTGGGCCTCTGTGCAAACAGAGCCAGACTCAGTGTAAGCACCGCACCAAGTAACAATAAAGAGCTGTCTGAGTAATAGTTACGGGGATTAAAAAAAAATTAATCTCGCACAGAAACTCGTTAAGTCCCTCCTGAGTCACTGGATTTGCATAGAAATCCTGTCCTTGGTCTTGTCAGTGACTGCATTTCCTGAACTACCCAGAAAGTAAATGAAGATTATGGGGGGGGGAAATCATTGTGGTTGAAAGCTGCTGTGAGACAGCAGAGGTTGTGTGTTTGTCTTCTACAGCTTTATTTTTGCCCGATTTCCCCAAGCTGAGGGTATTTGGGGAAGGAGGTAGCAAGGCAATCATTTTGTTCCTCTGTTTCGGGATGAGTGATGTTACCCATTGCCAACTGTGCCTGCGTGGGCGACGGTCAACGCCAATCTCAAATGGGAATTGGAAAACCAAGTTGACGTAGGCAGTTCTGCCTGTACTTGCATTTGCTCAGATAAGCCATGCTTGGGGAACTGATAGCTCTGCCCAGGCAATGGGGGCAGAATAAGGGCGCACACCGGTCCCCATCACCAAGATGGGCCCAAAGAACTGTCAAGCTGTGTCAGCCTTTTGATATTTCCTGCAGGATTGGGCCTCAAGCCTTTCTGCCAGGGCACCGGTGCTCCTGTCAGTGCAGGCAGGGTGGGTGCCATTCCCAGAACTGCACTGCGGCCACAAGCAGGCCAGGGCCGAATCCTGGAGGGTATTGAGGCTTGTGGCTCCCAGCTACACAGATGAGATGAGGTACCTACGCATTTCTGCTAATCTGAAGCTAAATCGCATGTCCAAGATGAGACTGGGAAGGGAAGATGGATGTAGATGAAGGGTTGGTTCTGCAGACGGAGCACGGTCTGCCTCTCTGGGATTTTGGGGCTCATGGAGGTCCTGCCACATGGTGGGATGCTCAGGAAGGGTCCCTCCCAGCTAGTGTCACGTGGGTTTGGTTGGCATCGGTGTGCCACCCTAGCACGGGACATCTGCTCAGGGCTTTGTGCTCCTGAGCATGGCCCCAGCAGGGCTTTGAAGGTCTCGCCCTTTTTTTTTCGGTCACGGATGGGAGCAATTACTGGGACCAAGGTGGACTTGGCCCATCTGGAGCATCCCCAGCCAGGCGCAGAGCAGGGTGCTGCTGGCACTGGCTCCCTATGCCAAAGCCTGGTCCCATGGGAATCAGGCAGGGGGGCAACATGGAGTAAATGGCTTTTGTGCGCTGAGGAAGGCTGGAGGGGGTGGAGGTAGGAGAGAAAGTCTCGATGGCGGTGGAGGGACACGTGGGGTGACACGGCTTGCAGTGGCTAATGCCTTAGCATGGGGAGGATCACATCAACTGTGTGGGGAGGGGAGCCAGAAAGAGAAATCATTTTAGAGTTGGCAATTGCTCCAAGCCCGGAGGGCTGTGGACATCCTGACAGCACGGGCTGGGGGACAAGGGTCAGCAATGACTTCCCACAAAAACTATTCATAGGCAAATGCAGCTGCCATCCTTTTCACCAGGGATGCCTTATTAAAAAGTGCTCTGTTTGAGTGGCTGCTGAGAAAACATCCGTTTCTGGGGTGGCTTTCCATCTTGGCGGGGATGAGTGCCATCAAAGCGGCAGGCCCCAAATGCAGAGATTAACGCGTGAAGCTTTTAATCCTGCACAGCCGCCGGTGGAGGAGCATGCCGCTCACGGTGCCGTCGCTGCATCTGGCCTCCAGATGAAGCAGATCCCCTCCGCAAAGGGTGGAAGTGAGGAGGAAAGCTAGCTGTTAATAACAGGCACTCTGAAGCCCATCTTCTTATCACCAGGAGGTGGGCAGAAGTGTTTTTGGAAGGCAGGCACCAGTGGCAGCAGACAGACAGACAGAAAGTGGTGCAGCGGGAAGAGGTTGCAGGATGTTCCAAGCGATCAGCAGCTGGAGAAGGGAAAGGGTGGGCTGGGAGCTCGGCAATAACACCTGGAAAAGGAGAGGAAGGGAGAGCCGGTGTCTGATCTGCAGATGCAAGCCGGGAGCACGTGGGCAGGGGTGTAGGAGGGCTTGGCGGTTGCGACGGGGAAGTTTTTGTCTGAAGGAACGGCTGCGCCTCGTCCTGCCTCGCTGCCGATGTTTCCCAGGCGTTTGGTTTTTGAGCCTGGCTGTTGAAACTCCTGGTTCTGTGTTTCTCACCTGAAAAAATGCGTTCAGATCTGCTCGGGTCAAAAAGACTGCTGCCTACCGAGCAGCTGGGTAGTAGCAGAGACCAGGCTTTGCCTGACTGGGCCCTCTCCTCGGGGAGCAAGGAGCCCTTTCCCCTGGTTTTACAGGAGGCACAGACGTGGCTCAGCTCTTTTCTGCCCGCTTGCTTCAGCCCGTGAGGAAATTCATACAAGGCAGGGAAGGGTTAAAGCTGTTTTTTCCTATGAGCTCTGCAATGTTGTCCTGCAGTGGCATTTGCCCTAGCAAGGAATTATTCTCCCTCTGTCTGAATGTTTATGTACCAAATACTCGTTCCTCTGTCTTTGTTCTCCGGTTCCTTAATCAGAAGTGCCTAGATCTTAACCAAAACGTAGGCAAAGAGCCCCTCCGAGGAGAGAAACCTGGCTGTGTGTGAGTCTAGAGGGGAATAAACCTCAGTATTTCCAAGTCATTAGTGAGCAATGTCTCTGGGCTTCTCCATCTTCTGTAGCCAAGAGGCAGGGACCAGATCTTAGGAGAGAGAACTCCAGAGAATGAAACTTCTGGCTAAACCAGCAACGGAGAAGTTTTCTGGCCACAACAGCACACCTCGAGAGGCGGGTGAGGGCAGGAGACTTGCAAGAAAGTAGGAATTTCCTTTCCATGCCCCAGAGAAATCCATTCATTTGACCAGCAGGGCTTGTGAACGAGCCGAGAGCTGCTCCAGCCCCACGGCTTAGGGAGCTTCACCGCTTTTGTTTCAGTATTAAACAGCTGGAGGGATGTCTCCACTAAGAATACGTGCAATAACAGAATCATTACTCTCCCTAATTATGCTCGCTAATGTGCACTTATGGCCAGAAGACCTATTCCAGATTACTGAATTCAGTGAATTTATTAGCAAGGAAGCAGCAGAACAGGATTAGAAATCCCAAAGGTACGGCGTTACATAATGCACTGCGCTCATTTATTTTGACAAGCTCAGTTTAGTTTTAATTATTTATGATAATGGACTGAAATGCCTTCTCTAGGCTGTTTTGTATAAGTAATGGAGGCTTCCTGAAGTACACCACATGCATCTGCTCTTCGACGTTTCCTCAGGAGTTGGACAAGAGACAGAAGACGGGGGGAAGGGTGCGGGGACGTCACTAATTCTCAGATGCTAAAAATACCTCCAGCAGTGCCGGAGAAACGTGCTGCCAGATTGTAGGGTATCGTTTGTGACTTGTGCTGCGTGCTTGGAATAATTCACTGCAGACAAGTGGTGGGCTACGAAAGACCCTGCAACGGCCAAAGCCACACCGTCGCCAGCAGCTGTGGCTCCCACAATTTGCCTAAGTCATGGGTTTGGCTCACGATGTTTTTCTAGGTTGTTTCTTGCCGCAAAGTCACTGCTTGTGCTCTCTAATGATCCGTGGTCTGTTTTATCCTGTCCCTTAGGCCCTGATGAGGACTGTGTGGCACTACTGCATCATTGCGGTGCCGCTAGTGTTCGCCTTCAGCATGCTGGGCACCATCACTGACAGCATCCTCACCAAGGCCGTCCCCTCCTCCGCCACTGGTAAGACTCATCAAAAAAGGTCAGACTGGTCTTTTCTCGTTTTCGAGTCCATCAGGTGCTTTCCAGCTCTTGCCACTGCTATCGAGCGCTGAGGTATGTTCATGGCAAACGCCCGACTCCCCGGCAACTCTGGCTTGGCAGTTGCGTGCCATGGGTGTCGGCAGAGCAGATGAACGGGGACCAGTGGGGCTACTACAGGATGAGCTTGAACAACACTGAGCAAGCATCCCATGACGCAGTGCTCCCGGTCCTGTGCCACGTCCATAGTGCCGGCCATAGTAAGGGAAGCCTCTCCCGAACTCTCCTTTGCATGTGAACCCAAGATATGCTCACGAAAAAGAAAAGCTGCTTTTGCACCGTGAGGGTGATGGAGGGGGCTGTTTGTTCACGCCTTTTAACTTAGGGCATCTCAGGGAGTGTTCTGGATTGCTCTTTGGAAACATGTTTTGCCTGATGCAGTAATTGCCCCCCTCTCTACCTTTTGGCTGTGTTTCAGTCAAAGAGTTACTATATTTCTCTGTACCAGGGGGCTGAAATGCAGTGGTAGACACAAGAATATTTATACCTGGGTTATGTCTTCTGTTGACAAAGGAAATTTGCCTATGTTATTGTCATGGCAGCCTTGCTGAGTTTGTCCCAGGATGGAGCTGGGTTGACCCGGTTTGGTGTCTTTCACTCCAGCTCTTTCAGCGTTTGTTCCCCAAGCTGTATTCATCAGACACCCGAGAGTTTCGCTGCTCTAGCTGAGCCTGTCTGGGATGCCAGCCTGCACCCTTCACCTTGCCTGGCATCCACCTGAGCAGATACCTCTGCACAGACCCTGCCGAGAATGGGAGTTACGGTTTGCACAGCCCATTAGTGAAGTTTATAAAGCACTTTTGAGATGCTTCTGGTTGAAGAGCTTTTCTAAATGCCACTTTAGTAGTTTATTTGTAGAGTTGACCACTGTGTCTCCTACAAACGCTGGGAGCCCATGATTTCCGAGTGCAATACTTCTACCTGGGAGGACCACTTAGTTCCCGGGGAGCTGAGGACTGGGGACATCCCAGCCTGTGCACTCAAATGGGAAGAAAATCTGCTGTTTCATGAGTTGGAGCTATGTTCACGCGAGGAGGGAGAGCCAGGGGGGAAGGGCACCAAGCGGCTTTGGGACGTGCAGCCAAGCTGGAATTCATCCAGGCTCTTCTCAAAGGGGCTTTGTGAGGAAAACCGGAGCATTGCTTGGCTTTCAAAGCCTGGAGGCAAGCTTCGGTCAGAGAGGAAAATAGATTTAGTTGCCTCACCCTGCTCCCCGCTTGCGTATATTGTTAGGTCAGCTTGCGCCTTGACAGGACAGACGGTCTCTGCATGGCAGGGGAGGGCGGAAGGGCAGGATGGAGGCAGCCCGCAGGGTGGCGTGGACAGTCAGGAGGGGTTCGTGGGACGTCAGAAGAGCCGTGGGCTTTTTGGGACTTTGTCCTGCGCATCCATCACGGGCTGATGCCACGCCAAGCGCTATTACAAATTGCAGACTTATGACTGGCTTGAAACTGGGCGTGCTGAGGAGGGATGCTGCTGGCACGGAGGATCGCAGCGCTGGGGGAAAAGCTTGTCTCCACCGCTCCTCCCTGGCCCTCGCCTTTCAAACCCGGCTTCCTGCTCGCAGCGTTTCTGAGGGAAGAGGCATCTGACGGTTTTGTGCTTGTTTTGGGTGCACTCGGGCAGAGGCTGGGGTGAAGGCAGGAATGCCTGACACAGCAGAGCCGCGTCCCGGCAAGCTGCCTCTCCACAGCAGCTGTGGCAGTGACGGCGTGGGTGTCTCGCAGAGAAATGCGGCTATTAAAATGCCTGCCATCCGTCTCTGGCCGTGGGTGGCACCCCACGATGACTGCTCCACCCGTACAGCAGCTAAAAGGTTGCTCCTTACTATGCGAGCCCTAGACCGGGTCTGCAAATCGAGCATTTTGGTTGTGCGTTAGATATCCCCACTATCTAAGATATCTAAGATATCTGACTTCATGAGAAAATCCTCACTGTCGCCCATCAAAAACGTGAGCGTTAGCTTGCAACAACTTTTAGTTAATGCAAGCAAATCACGCGCTGGGAGTTTGCCTTTGGAAACATCAATTTTGAGCCTTGCTGCTGTCTTTTCCTGATGTTTTTGCTGGCGTGGGGCCAGCAGAGCCCGTGGAGGTTTTCTGAGGAGCTGGAGGTTGGGCTGAGCTCAGGTGTCCGTCTCACTGCGGGAGTGGAACGGATGGGGCGTTGCAGGAGGATAACCTGTCCGCCCTTGCTAGATGCTGAGTCACTCATTCTTGCCTTTTAAATAGGTGTCTCGGAAAAGGAACAGTGGGATGTAGGATGGCGCCATCCTGCTTTCAGCACCCATCCGAGGTCACTTCCTACCAAGGCTGATGAGTTTGCCACTCGGTCTTTGCTTATAGCTGGGGCTTTGCATTAAAGGGAAGAGAGTGGAAATGATTTCATTCGTTTCGCTTTGATATATTTTTTCCTCCCCCCTCCTCATCTTCAAAGGCAGGAAGGGAAAATTCTGCCCCAACGTGCACGTGCTGTTCAGCCAGGCGCGTGAGCTGGTGGGAGGGCAGCCCTGAACCTGGGGGGACTTGCATCCGCACAAGCACTCCTTGTCAGCCCCGGGCCCTCCCCGAGAATGGAGGTCTTGTTTCCGTGCAGAGCCCCCCCAGCCCTTGGGGGAGGGAAGGAGGAAGCCGAGCAGTGCCTCCCAGCCTAACGGGCCCACGTTTCGTGATTTTATTTGCACGCCAGACACGAAACCTTAGGGGCAGAGCATGCAGCCACACAGGGATCGGCGCGCTGAACCCCCCAGCTTTGCTAGGGCTTTGCCGGTTTGAAGGCGGCCGCTGGCGGCGATGACCTGGTTGTTAAAATAGGCCCTGCGATTGCCCCGCGGGCACGAGGCTCATCTGGGCCAGCACCATCATCTGAGTGTGGCAACAGGATGTGAGCTGGAGAGGAGGGTGAGCCAGGGCACCGCGGAGGGTGGGAGGAGGCATGGAGCGACCCAGCTTGGGGAGCCTCCGGCAGCCAAGCCCGACACCTGTGGGAGGAGAGGAGGGCTGGGGCAGGAGGGGGGAGGGTGGGCACCCAGACGGGACAGATCATGCCAGGTATGGGAAAAGGGGGAGAAAAAAGCTGAGGAGGGAGGAAAAATGGGCAGGGAAGATTCAGAAAGTGGGATAGCCGTGATGAAGAAGGTAAGCATGTGCGTTGGCAGAGCTGCGCAAAGCGACGCAGAAATTTTTCTGCTGACGTGATGACTTGTCCCAGTTAAAGGTCTTGCCTTAAATGAGATCCATTACATGTGCTGCTTTGAAACGGAGCTAGGGCCACGCTGCAGAGCCGAGATTTACAATGTCCCAAAGCTCGAGGGCATCTGACACAAGGAATCTAATTTAAGCCCATTAAACAGAAATTATCTTTCTCGGCAACATGTTGGAGAACTGCAGAGGGAGAGCCCGACCTTTTAAGAGGATGGATTTCTGCTCCAGAAAACAAAAAAAAAAAAAAGGAAAGGGAAAAAAGTGCCTCCTCAATCATAAGAACCAGTTTGGCGATCGTACGTAGTAATTAGTTTAATTCAAATACCTAGAGGGGAAAAAATAATTGCAAAACCTGCCCAGAAAGTTTAGTGGTTGTGGGATGGTTCCCATTGGCAAAGGGTCAAGGTGAGGTCCCACCCATCGCCTTTGTGTTCCCATGCGCGGGAGGAGCGCTCCGCAGCACTTCCCGGGAGATTTCCCTCTCCCCACGGTTACGCCCTCAGCTCGGGCTCATTGCACAAGTATTTTAAGCATGCTGATAAAAGCCCAGCAGTCACTGGCCAGCGGTGTGCGAGCACCTGGTTGCCTCTTCTCTCCCAGAATCGTTTCCCCATGGCTGCCCACGTTAAATATCGCACTCGGCTCTGCATCTTCTTACATGCGGGACAGCATCCTCCTCATCCTTCCCAGACTCTGCCGGCCTTGTGCAGCAAGAACGCCTCAGTGCACGTCTTGGTGGAAAATGGATGCCAAGAGCCCGAATAATTGTACTGACATTAAAAATAAAAAAGGGCAAACATCATTTCAGAGCAGGGCACGATTTTCTTGGAGATGCTGCCAGCTTGCCCTTCCTCCCAGCATTGGGGGCTAACGATTTTC
>VZSC01016180.1:165649-175830 GCA_013398225.1 Steatornis caripensis | reverse complement strand
TTTTTTTTTTTTTTTTTTTTTTTGGAACTACCAGTGTGCAAACTTTTAGAGTAAACACTGAAAGGCGTTGTAGGACTGCCTAACCACAACATCAGCACACTTGAGGGAGCCGGGGGGAAGATGAGGTCATGGTACTGTCCAGATTTGTTTCCTGTCTCCAGTGGCCAGGCCCGTGCTGCAGAGATGAGCGACAGCAGGAAGAGCATCCTTTGCCTCCTGGGCAGCAGGCGTGCATGGCAGGACGGGCGGTAGTGCCGATGCCATGTTTCACATCGTCCTTTGGCCATCAGGTTTTCTTTCTGAAGCCAGGACACTACATTTTGACAGGAGTGAAGGGAAATGGGTTTTGGCACCAGCTGTCCTCTCCTGAGGCTTTCCGCCTCCTTGCCAATGTTCCTGCTGCCGTGACCTTTACCTGCTAACGTTACCCTGCTGCTCCCCCCTAAACCCGCACCCGCAGCCGGTTTGCCACCAGCGCAACCAGCAGGAGGTGAGGATGCCGCGTTGCCTCGCTGGCAGTGCCCAGGAAGGCTGGAGGGAAACTGATGTCTGATACAGTGGATTAAAAAACCAAAAATGCTCTCCATGCATCAGCTTCAGGTGATTCAATGAAATCCAAAACCATGGTAGAGGAAAAAAACCCCTAAATCTATGGGATAAAAAGGAGAAGGGGAATCAGCAACCTCTATTTCTCCAGTTTTGATTGACTTTCCCGAATCTAACTGGTTGTTCATTTATTTCCCTACTCCAGCCACCAAATAAAAGGATATGGGAAGAGTTCAACAGCCCAAGCCATGGAATTTGATGTGCGTAAACTCCAGGTGCCACCCAATTTGCACCTGTCCTTTACCTTTCAGGTGGTGTGGCGGCGGACAGTGGCGGCCCACTTGCTCCGCAGTGCCCGAGTTAGTACTTGCTGATGGGGCTAACACGTAAAAGCCAAACTTTCTTTTTTCCTGCCGGTTACTCAGCCTGTCTCATATTTGAACATCTGGCCCCACCTCAGCAAACACTTGCAATAAGTAGCTCAGGGCATGTCCCAGCCTTGGATCCTGGGGCCGAGCCCAGCTGTTCCGCTGTGACTTGGGCTGGGCTGAGGGCTGGGGCTGGGGAAGGCAACGAGCATCAATGATGCCGTTATTTTCCTCCTGACCATGCCCCTTGGCTGAACCGGGAGGTGGAAAGGGGAAATCTGAAGTCATAAAAAGCCGAGGATTTGATTTTTTCCACTCCGTTCAAGAAACCATGGTTTGGCAGCAACGAGAAATGGGTTTGCAGAAACCTCTGCGTGTTTTGTGCAGAGAGCAAAAGCCAGCACTTCTGGAGATGGGTATGAGCCGGGTGGCCTGGCGGCCCAGTTTTCCGGTGGCCCAGTGGCCCAGGGGCAGCCTGTGCCGGTGCTGCTGGAGGCAGCGGTGACTGCAGCCTTTATGAGTGGAAAAAAAGATGAAGTGGGAAAGTTTGTGATAAAGCAGGGAGGCAGTTAAAGGGAGGAAATGAGGGCGCTTGGCACGTAACCTTGGCCAGGCTCCGCTCCCCGGGGACGAGCCAAAAATAAATTTCCCTGAAGCCAGGGCGGCCAGAGCCCAGGTTAATGCCCCTGCACGATGAGTGGGGGGAGGCAGCCGCGGCGCACACCAGAATCAGAGGGACACGGATGTATCTCCGAGCCAAGGGCATCCCACTGCTTTACTGGGGGACGCAGCTTGGTCTCCCCGTCCCGGAGGTTTCCTTGGGAGCCCGGCACCCATGCTTTCCCCTTCACGTGCCCTCTGTCAGCTCAGTGGGGCTCCAGCCCCGTGCCTGGTACAGCTGTAGGGGGAAAAGTTATTTTCATAGGGCTGAAAACACAGAAACCCTCCTTATGCTGTGTAATAGCTTAAAACACAGAAACCCCCTTACTGTGGTGTAAATGCTGAGCGCACGGTGGGCGAGATGTCGTGAAAGCTTAGCTATTAACCCCAAATTACTGGTGTGCTTTAGAAGAGAGGTCCCTTCTGCGAGCGCAGACAGGTAACGCTGACTGCCGTTTACCACGCCGGGATGGGTTTATCTGAGCTTTTGTGGAGCTGTTGTAACCAGAGGGGTTGCCATAGCAGGGATAAAATTCTTTAAATTCCTTGTTTCCTCAATCTATTTACTGACTATTGGGTATTTCAAGTATTGAGTCCTGCTGGCTGGTCGGCCTTTGGAGCTGGGAAATAACTCCAAAAGGTGCAAAACGAGTTAAATGCCTTGGCAGGCACCCGGGATGACTAAGTCATTCTTCCAGACTTACTGGAGCAAGAGCCAAAGTCACAGAGTCGGACACATTTCCCAGAATTGGAAACCCACGGCCAGAGCCGCGGGATTTGGGGCAGCAGCAAAAGCTGCAGTGGGCTGTGAGCGGCCGGCAGGGCCGTGGGCAGGGCAGCTCTGGAAGGGAGCGCAGCCGTGACTGTGCGTGCTTTGTGAAAAAGAGACCAATGAACAGAAACAGCAAATCACGCTTTTTGCCAAAACGGTAGCAAACGAGGCCGGAGTTTCCGACATGGACTCTGCCAGCCCGGGTTCATTGCCAAGGTCTTTTGGAAAGCCTCTTCGGGCTCGCACAGGCACATCTCCACCCAAAGCTTTTCTGACGAGACCCTGAAGCAAGAAGCTATGTGAGAGCAGGAGGAGAAAAGCTTGCTTTCAGTGACTCCATCTCCCATCTTCATTCTCCTCCTCCGGCCATGGAGGAGGGATGTGGCAGCACCCATTGCTTGCCTGGCCGCTGCCAGGATCGCTCATTCCCCAATATTGGCCTTCCCTTCCAGACGGCACTTAACTGCAGCCCCTCCAGCGACGCGTGACAACAGCCGAGCGCCCTGCGGGGAGCCGTGCAGGTGCTTCACCCCAGAAGGCTTATTCAACCGCCCTATCGGTGCTGCTCGGCTCATGGCACCACCAAAAACCATCATCATCAGGTGTTGCTGGGAAACAGGTGATCAAGAGCAAAGCCGGGCGGTTGCCCCTGGCNGGACACATTTCCCAGAATTGGAAACCCACGGCCAGAGCCGCGGGATTTGGGGCAGCAGCAAAAGCTGCAGTGGGCTGTGAGCGGCCGGCAGGGCCGTGGGCAGGGCAGCTCTGGAAGGGAGCGCAGCCGTGACTGTGCGTGCTTTGTGAAAAAGAGACCAATGAACAGAAACAGCAAATCACGCTTTTTGCCAAAACGGTAGCAAACGAGGCCGGAGTTTCCGACATGGACTCTGCCAGCCCGGGTTCATTGCCAAGGTCTTTTGGAAAGCCTCTTCGGGCTCGCACAGGCACATCTCCACCCAAAGCTTTTCTGACGAGACCCTGAAGCAAGAAGCTATGTGAGAGCAGGAGGAGAAAAGCTTGCTTTCAGTGACTCCATCTCCCATCTTCATTCTCCTCCTCCGGCCATGGAGGAGGGATGTGGCAGCACCCATTGCTTGCCTGGCCGCTGCCAGGATCGCTCATTCCCCAATATTGGCCTTCCCTTCCAGACGGCACTTAACTGCAGCCCCTCCAGCGACGCGTGACAACAGCCGAGCGCCCTGCGGGGAGCCGTGCAGGTGCTTCACCCCAGAAGGCTTATTCAACCGCCCTATCGGTGCTGCTCGGCTCATGGCACCACCAAAAACCATCATCATCAGCTGTTGCTGGGAAACAGGTGATCAAGAGCAAAGCTGGGCGGTTGCCCCTGGCATCGTCTGGGCTGGTTCCCAGGGCGGAGGGCGCTGGGATTTTTGGCTCTGGCTGCCCTCTGAGTACATTTCTTTGCAGCACGCCCAGCCCACAGCCCGGCCTCGCCTGCTTGCACAGCTCGTGGCTGATAAAGAAGGAGCTTGACCTTTATCTTTGGTGACTCATGGCTGCTTCTGCTTCACTTGCGTGTCGAGGGCCAGTCGCCTCCTCCATGGGAAAGCTCGTAAGTCAACCAGGGGCAGGACGAGCATAACCACGCCTGTGCCCACAAACCCCCTTTAGCTGCAGCCGTTCCAATCCCGTATCGCCCTGCAGCACCTCGCTCGCTGCTCCTGCTTCTCCTCTCACGGTGTAAAGCAAGGCTGTAACGGAACAGTTTGCTTTACCCCTGCTCAGAGCTGAAACGCAATTGCGTTGGCGCGACTTTTCATTAAAGATAAAAAATGTTGTCTTATTTCTGCCACAGGCCATGGGGGATTGCTGCGAGCATCGAGGCCGATGAGCTTCTGTCAAACACCCTGGACCCTGGGGCAAAGGGATGGGGAAGGCAGGGAGGAGGTTTGTGTTCTTGGGGGGCTGGTGGGGAGCCGGGAGTGGGGTCTCAGCTCTGACCTTCAAAGGGAGGAGGCTGCTGGCTCAGCTCTGACTGCTGGACCCGGCCCAGCTCTTGCACTTTGCTCCCACCCGGGTGTTTAAAAAAGCAGGTTTCACGTCTCTTTGGTTAAAGGCAACCTTGCTCTCCCACCTGGCGCAGGGCTGGGGTGGCCGGCCAGCAGCAGCGGGGTGACTCAGCCCGCCCACGCAGCCGCCTGCCATCCAGCCCCAGCTATATTTGCCGAGCACGTGATTCGGTCATTGCACAGAAAGACCTTGGACCTTGAATTCTTTCCTTTTTTTCTCTTCTCCCCCCTTTTTTTGTTTCCCTGGAGCCGCACTCCCGAGCATGGCACCGGCCAAGCGTTGCACCCGCTCCCTGCCCGCCCGTGGCCGGTGCTCTGCGAGGCGACGCTGTGTTGGCCACCCAGCTGGGTTGCCCGCAGTGAGCAGCTCGGTGGTCCCAGGGCCGCCTGCCGCTGCCAGCAGCCGCCATCAAGGGCCAGCCCAGCAGCGCTGGCGAGGGGTGGAGGAAACGGCGAGGGCGCGGCGCAACCACAAAGCCGCCGGGGTTTTTTTTCTTAATAATTTTTTATCTCTGGCAGGAGGAAGTCGTAAAGCTATTACATCTCGCTGAAACACGGGGAGGAAGGACATCCCAGTGCACGGGACCGAGTCAAGGCCAAAGCTCCAGCCTCCTGGCTGCCGGAGAGATCAATAAAACGCAGAGGCTTCGTGGGACCAAGCTGGCAGTTCAGCCACTGCAGTTATCTCTGTTTCCCAAGGGAGATTTCTTCCACGTGCCTCCGTTTTTCCCTCCCTGGTCATGCGTTAGGACAGATGGACAAGATGGTGCCTACGGGAAAAGTGCACACGTTGGCTGGGTGGGTTAGTGCCACCTCAGTGCTCGCTGGGCAGGGTCGTGGGGAGGGTGTTTCTCTGAGAGTACAGCTGCTTGGCATTAATGGATATAGAATAGAATAGAATAGAATAGAATAGAATAGAATAGAATAGAATAGAATAGAATAGAATAGAATAGAATAGAATAGAAAGAATTGAATTCTGTTTTGAGCTCCTAATTGTGGCTCTGCTTAGCTTTAACTCAGCTTTAGACACCCATCCCATCCCGGCACTTCCTCCTTCTGCCAACAACCACGCAGTGTTTTATCCAGGAGGCGTTTCTGGCTGCTGGTGTGTGTGGGGAGGGCTCGGTTTAGCTTCGGGGGGTTCTTTGGGTTTGGGGTTTTTTTAAGAAGTTCGCTGCCCCTTTGATGTGCTGGCTCTGACACCAAAAAAGCCGATTGCAGCTTGCCTGGTGGTGCCGGGGCAGGAACCGAAAGTGCCGACAGCGTGGCCAGGAGGCAGCCAGCTTCGATCTGCTCCTACCAGTCACTCCAGAGGCCCCTGCAAAGCGCTGCCAGCACGAGGGGTGGACAAGGGAGCCCCCCCAAACTCCACTGCACATCATGCCCAGAGATCTCCCGTGGTGCCACTAACACGCTCAAAGGGGGCTGGTCCACCCCCCCTCCTCTGCACCACCCCCCTTTAATTAAAAATTGAAATCGTGTAATTGCCTCTTCATTAAAGCCAATTAAAGCCCGGCTGACGAGGGAGGAGGCGGCACATTTTGCAACTTGCCGTGGAGATGAGAAAGCGCACACCACAATTACGGTGTCTGTTTGCTTTGCCTTCACCCGACATCTTCATCAGGGCTGGCTTTGAAATCGGACCCCGGGTGAAACGGCGCTGGCAGGTTCCTCGTGCCCAGCAGTCCCCGCGTACTGGTTGGGCCGGGTGCTGGGAGAGGCCGCTGTGTGCCGCGGTGGGAAAGGGAGGCCAGGCTGCCTCCTCTTCCTCCTCCTCTTCCGGACAAGGCTAAGTGTGGAGGAGGGATGCTCAGGCGGGATGAGGGACAGAAAACGAGACTCCTTGGTGCCCAGCCACGGAGCCCCCTGCGCCGAGGGCTCGCTGGGCCGGTGCCCGCCGCGCTGCCTTCTGCTCTCCGTATCTCGGGGATGCTTCAAAGCCAGCAGCGGTGCTCCACGAGGGCCAGGAGCACCGACGCGGGCAGTGCCCACACATGCGTGGTTTGGGGAACCGCACGGGCCTCGCCCTGCAAGGCAGAGGTGTGCGTTCAGAGGGCTCCTCGTTTGCTGCCCCCAGCCATAACCGTGAGTTTGCAGGGGGTTCAGCCCCAAAGGAAACAGGGTCTTTGCAGTCTCTTCAGCCTTCCTAAGGGAAAGGGACTGAACCTGCCTGGTCCCCAGAAGGCACCGGATGAAGTGGGAAGCGGTGAGAGGGAGGGCTGCATCCAAACTCGGTGACTGCAGGAGTTTCCAGCCGGAGAAGCTCTCCCAAGTCTACAGCCGCAGAGCCGAGTACACGTGCAATGCCACGGCGTTGGGCTCGAGATGCCGGCTCAGTGATTTACCCTCTTGCTGCCTGGCTTTGAAAAGCCTGAGCGAGCAGCCCTTGCAAACGCTGTGTTGCACACACCGCGCTTGCCTACGTTTTGACCTGAACCGTGCTTATTAACCTCTTTTTTTTTTCTCGGTATAATAATAGTCCAGCATTCTTTGTAGGTGATCTTTCTTCAAAGATCTCCTTTTTGATCTTTTCATAGGCTAAGCAACAATTCATCCTATATAAATCTCAGATTGAAAGTACATAATTTGTTTTTCCCTGCTTTTTTGAAGCGGTGAGAGATGAAACAGCTTAGGGGAATGTTAGCAGCAGTTATATCTTAATTGGTTTTTCTGTGCATCAAAACATCTTGAACTACTCACTTACAAGCAGGAGTTCTACGTGACCTTTACAGCAAGTGCTTTAACTCTCCTAACAAGTTATATCCCATTGCCCACTTAAGGCGTTTGCTTTGGTAGTGGCTCCAATACTAATTTTGTACCAAATCCTCCTTCTCTCAAGCCCTTTCCCTCCAGGCAAATCAGTTTCAAACGTGCCTTAATCCAGGAGCGTGAAAAGGAAGAAGGAAGACTACATAATTGGTGAAATAAAAAATAATATTTAAAAAAAGGGGAAAAAAAACCCTCGAACTCCTCCTAAGCATGACCTGACCACTGTTGGCTAAGTAGATGTTGATGCTAAAACACGGAGGCATGTTCCTCCTTTACCCCTAAAATGTAGATGAGCGCGGACTCAGCAACAGCCAGAGAGAATTTGCTGTGCAAAAAGAGCAGTTTAACGGCTCACAAGGAGTATTTGCACGGTGCAAAGAACACTTGCATCAGTGATAGACCAATGGTCCTTCTTTTCCAGTATCATCCTGTGCCGTTTGGTTCGTGCCCCAGCTAGGGGCAAACTGCTTCGTTTTGGTTTGGTGGGGTTTTTTTTTCCCTTTGGCTCGCATTGCGTTATGAGTAAATTCATTTCTGTACCGTTTCTCTTCTCTGCAGTCTTTTCCTCAAGCTGGGATGGGTCTGGGATTGGTTATGTTTAACTTGCAGTTGCAGGGGCAAGCATCGAGGCAGCAAGGGGCCACTGCATTACTGACGACAGCTCCTTTGGGAAAGCAAAATTTGCTAGGAGGGTTTTTTTTTGCAGCGCGGGACTGTTACCAGGAAGGCTGGAGGCTGCTCAGAGTTGCACTGGCAATTGGAGCGCGCACTCGCCGGGTGGTGTTAACCTGGTTTGGCATCCCCATGAGGTGTTCGGATTCCCACGGTACAAACCGGAGGGGAAGGCGGCTTGTGCAAGAAGTGAGCTTGCTGCTGGGTGGAGCGTGCATTTTTGCTTGTGTAATGGTGAGGCGAACAAGCAGAGAGGAAAGCCAGTCTGGAAACAAAAGCTGGCACTGGGCAAGCAGCTCAGCCTTCATTCACATGATGCTTCATTAACAGGGCACAGGCTTGCGGCTTTTTTTTTTTATTATTTAAAAAAAATTTTTTTTTTGGGTGCTTGTCAAACCAGAGCAACTTACGGCTTTTATTGTTTGGGCTTCCTGGGCCTGGCCCACAAGAGTCTGGAGGTATTTAGGACAGCAACATGAGGATACGGAAAAATATAGCTCTGCCTGCTGTCAGCGTGATGTCTACAAACTGTTTGGGAAAGGGAAGGATGAAGGCTCTTCCACGCACAGGTCACAGCTAAGGCGACGGAGCTGTTTGTCGCCCGTGGTTTTCACCATGATCAGTGTGCAAAGGTAAAAAAATATGAGGGCTTCGGCTTCAAGGGAGGAGTCCTGAACAGTTACTATATTGACATAAAACCTATGCCTCCCAGACTTTATTTGGGAAATAATACGGATATTTATCCGTGGGAGGAGACAGAGGATAAACAAGCACGCTCTACTTTTTTTTCATACGTTGCCATTTACAACAGGCTGTTGAGAGGTGATTCGCAGGAGCCCGAAGTAAACTTAAATGTTTTTCCAAAAGCCACGTGCTGGTGGACATAACAAGCGATGGGATCAGGTGAAGTTTAGCATGGCAAGGCTTTGAGGCACACACGTGTTCCAGCAGCGGGAGAAGCAAGTCTCCCACCTAGCTGCGTAATCCACTGCTTGCACTTAAGGGCTCAACTGGAAAGGATGTTTCTTCCACTTTCTGGTTGAGCTGTAATGGTCTCCAAAAGGGCTCAAGCTAAGATGCTTCAGAAAAAGGTGCAAATTCCAGGTGCGAGTTCATAAGGTTTTGCGCCACCTTAGTATAACGTCAGGCAGCTGGTGTGTCTCACGCATCTTAAACTCACCTCCTGAATCGCCGAGCTCACAAGGAGCGAGCGATTTCCTTGTGCCGTAACTAGTCTGACACCTTCTTATGCGCTCCTCTCCAGCATGGGCCTCCTCCAGACCGCACCGTGCTGAGCTGGCTTCCTCGGTGAAACCTAATTTGCTTCAGGAACTGCCGTCAAGGCAGCATTTAACTGAGGATGAATTTATTACTAGTCTCCTTTATTTTAAAACAGGAAAAGCCTGTTTAATAACGAGAGTGGAAACGCGCAGACACCATTTTAATTTTTCCAGCTTCCACAAATCCTAACCAGATAGCAAACCCCAGATAACCGAATGCACTGAAAGCGGACAAAAAGCCTACAGCTCTGTTATCCCAAACACCAAGCTGCCATGAAGGAACCCTAACGCTGTGCAAAAGCCTCCTGAGAAAATACAGCCCGTCCTCCATTTTCAGCTGGAAGCAGAGTATTTGCCATCTGTTGCTGTATCAGATAGGGCAGCGGGGTAGTACCTCCAAGGCTTTCTTCCTAGACAACCAAGGTGCTGAGAAGCTATTAATAATGCTGCAGCCCGAGAAGGTGACATGCCAAATTAATCTCGCTTGGAGCACTTCCAACTGCTTTAACTTTCAGACCCAGAAATGGAGCTTTTTTTGTTTTTCCCCCCACAAATGAGAAGCTACCAACATGAAAACTGTATTAAAGGAGCATGCTCCCACAGAGTGACTTCAGCTTCTTTTATCAGGTTGCTGTGATGGTAATGAGGCATGTGTGCATGTAGACTCATTTTTTTGGTACCACCTCACCCTTTTTAGAACTTCCCATCTTAGCTTTGCGTGGGGGCTCCAAGTTATTTGTCTCAAGGTAGTTTTGCGAAAACACCGATTAATCACTCTTGCTTCCTTCCGCCCCGCCCCACACACTGTACTTATCATCCAGGCTGGATTTGTCCAGCCGTGACGTTCTGAGAACCAACCCATCAGTTCTCGATACTCATTTTCTGCTAAAGGAATGAGCTGAGCTGTTCAAGTACCTGTTACTTTTCCTGTACACAAAGTCTATAAATAACCATCTGAAAACAGAGAAGTTCATGAAAGGCTTATCTTTGCCATTGCGAGCCAGATCTGTAATGGCAAGAGCATGGCTGGGTTTTGACAAGATCTGTTTTCTATTAGGCTGTGTCAAGTAGCCTTGGCTCTGCT